>JAEUWL010000114.1:0-50183 GCA_018524415.1 Podaxis rugospora
TAGCTAGTCTATTGCAATAAACTCGGATTTAAAAAAAAAAAAAAAAAAAAAAAAAGAGAAGGAAACTGTCTGTGATATGTGGAAGGCTGTTGAGGAAGAGTACACACACAAGGGTACCTTCTCACAGACTCACCTTCATCACAAATTCCTGGCCTCCTAGTGTTCCAAAAATGGAAATATTTGTGAGTTCCTCAATGATCTTCATGCCCATCATACCCAACTGTGATCTATGGGTGTAATTATCAACAACGATGATTATTGAAGCACCATCATCCAGTCCTTACCTTGGAACCTCACAAATTTCACATCATACCAGTTATCAACTGCATCACTCATTCCCTCCCTTGGTGGCACTATCAAACCTGACAAGTTGATCAATATGATCAGTGATGAGTAGGAGCAGACCTGCTCACACAAGAGTCAAGGAAAGGAGGAATTGTCTACTGACAATGCTATGGCAGTTGAAGGTGGTGGACAGCAGAGGGGGAAAGGGAAAGGGAAGGAAAGAGGTGGAAAGAAAGGACCATACTACATGTGTGGTGGTCCCCACTGGAAACATGATTGTTCCGAAAACACAAAGAAGAAGGGAGAGAAAGCTAGTATCCCAGGTCAATCTTTGAAGCAGTCAACAGGAGCAAATGCAGTGGTGGATGAGGATGTGTTGTATTCTGTTGAAGTCAAGGAGGACTTTGATGAAGATGACTGGGAACTCCCAGGGGAAGTTAGGATGGAGGTTGTTGAGATGCTAGAGGATTGGTTTGATGAGTGTGATGAGGGAGAAGCTAAGGTCGACGGAGATGATGAAGCATGTGCCCTTATGTCAGAATCGAAGGTTGAGGAGACAATTGGACAAGTTTATATCCCCCCTACCCCAGAAATGCGAATTGAAATCTTCGACTCAGGATGTTCTCACCACATCACACCCTACTATGATGTTTTTTCAAGCTTTGAAACCATTCCCCCTCGACCACTCTGCACAGCCAACAAACAGAGTTTCAATGCCATAGGCAAAGGGGAGATTGTCCTGGATGTGCCGAATGGTGTTACAATGTCACAACTTCGACTTACAGAGGTGTTATACTCACCCAAGGCTGGGTATACCCTCATTTCCATTGGGCATCTTGATGAGGCTGGTTTCACCACCACATTTACCAATAGGAAGTGTGTTATCCACAATCAAAGAGGTACTTGTGTTGCCAAAATCCCTAGAAATGAGAGGGGCTTATACAAGTTAGTGAAAGAAGGGGAGTTAGGGGCAAATGCTGTCAGTGATTAGCTCACCTTGGACATGTTGCATTGTCGCCTTGGACACATCTCACCTGCCACTACTAAGAAGCTTGTTTGTGATGGTCTCGTTGCTGGATTGAAGCTAGAGAGGAATGAGTCAGTTGACTTTTTCTGTGAATCATGTGCTTATGCAAAGGCCACTCAGCTTCTGATTGCAAAGAAGTGAGAGGGGGATAGGGCAGAGGCACTTAGTGATGAAGTATACTCTGATGTTTGGGGACCTGCTAGGGTGGTAACAAAGAAGGGACAGTATTACTATGTGACCTTCACAGACAATTACTCACAATGGACTCACATTGAGTTCCTTTCATAGAAATCAGAGGTCTTCAAGGCCTACAAATGTTTTGAGGCCTGGTGCAAGACCCAGTTCAAGGCCTGGATCAAAACACTACACTCAGATCAGAGAGGAGAGTATACTGGAAAAGAGTTCCAGCAATACCTCAAGTCCCATGGAACCAAATCAAAATTTACTATCCACGACACCCCTCAGCACAATGGCATCACAGAGCATCAAAATCGGACCATTGTTGAGCAAGTCTGTGCTCTATTCTATGCTCATTGTCTCTCAAAACAACTCTGGGATAAAGCAGCCACTCATGTTGTTTGGTTGATGAATTGGACCAGTACAAAGGCTGTTGAGGGCAAGACACCTTTTGAGGTGTTGCATGGGAAGTGGCCAGACTTGAGGGAAGTAAGGGAGTGGGGTGAGGAGGTCTGGGTACATCAGGAGGAAGGGGATAAGCTGGATGGATGGGCAAAAAAGAGAAGATGGGTGGGGTATGATTGGGAAAGTAATGGCTCATGTATTTGGTATCCAGATTTGAATGCAGTCAAGAT
Organism: Podaxis rugospora; assembly: GCA_018524415.1. Lineage (NCBI taxonomy): Eukaryota > Fungi > Basidiomycota > Agaricomycetes > Agaricales > Agaricaceae > Podaxis > Podaxis rugospora. The sequence goes on from JAEUWL010000114.1 coordinate 2,125, forward strand.
TGAATGCAATTTTCATTTTGTGAGTGATGGCCATTCCAATCTCAGGGGGGAGCAGTTTATATCAATGAATGAGATTCAGGATGATCCTCTACTTGCCACCAATAAAGATCCTGACAACCCATCTACCACCCCTCCTGAAATTGTTGAAAGACCACCTGAACCTGCCCCGAAAATCATCAGTAAAGAGGAGAACAAGGGTAGTGAACTTCATATTGAAAACTCACCTGAAACTCATCCTCAACACACCTGAAACCCCAGCCAAAAGGCCCAAGATATCCTTGAAGGACAAGCAGTCACATTTGTTGAAGAGATGGATTGGGAGGAAGTGTGGAGTTTTGCAGTGGAGACGGAGGAGATGGAGGTATTGGAGCCAGGGAGCTTGAAGGAGGTGATGAAGAGGTCTGATTGGGAGCTGTGGAAAGGGGCAATGGAAGAAGAATTAGCAATGTTATGGACTGCAGGGACATGGGAGCTTGTGGATGCACTGGCTGGAGTCAATGTGGTAGGTGCAAAATAGGTGTATAAAGCTAAGAAGGACACAGCAGGGAACATGGTCTGTTACAAGGCATGTTTAGTGGCACAAGGGTTCTCCCAAGTGCCAGGCGTCGACTACTTCAACACCTATGCCCTGGTCACATGTTTGTCATCAATTCAGGCTGTTCTCACCATCGCAGCTGCTAGGAACATGGAGGTTCATCAGATTGATATCAAGGGTGCATACTTGAATGGTAAACTTACCGACAATGAGGAGATTTATATGCATCAACCTCCAGGTTTCATCGATCCCTCCCATCCTGGTCGCATTTGCCATTTGAAGAAGACCTTGTATGGCCTGAAGCAATCGGGATGTCAGTGGTACTAATGGTTGTGCGAGATTCTGGTTGACAGCTTGGGATTCACATGGTGTGATGTTGATCACAGTGTATTCTTCAAGGTTGTCACAAATGACCTCATAATCATCCTTGTCCATGTCGATGATTGCACGCTCACTGCTACTTCGCTCACTCTCATTTCATGGGTCAAGAAAGGTGTTTCCAAGCATGTGGAGATCACAGATATAGGAGAGATCCATTGGTTGTTGGGGATAGAGATTAAAAGGGACAGGGAACAAGGCATGATTTCATTGTCACAACAGTCGTATATTGATGCATCTCTCTGCCGATATGGTTTTGAGGACCTAAAGCTGCTTACCGTCCCCATGGATCCCTCCATCCGCTTCACATCTGACCTATCCCCCAAATCCACTGCTGAAATCGCTCACATGGCCAAGATTCCCTACCAGGAGGCTGTGGGTATGCCTATGTATGCTGCTCTCGGAATGTGTCTGGATATTGCATACACAGTTCAAGTCTTATCGCGATTCACAAAGAATCCTGGAGAGGCCCACTGGGATGCTGTCAAGCGCGTTTTTCATTATCTGAAGGGAACACAGGACTTATGGCTGACTTATGGTAATAATGGTGAGAAGCTCGAGGGATTTACGGACGCTGATGGAAACATGGCCGAAGATCGGCATGCTACCTCCGGGTATGCATTTATGATCAACGGTGGTGCTGTTTCCTGGAGCGCCAAGAAGCAGGAGTTGGTCACCCTGTCAACGACGGAATCGGAATATGTTGGCGCGACACGTGCGGCCAAGGAGGCACTTTGGCTCCGCTCACTTATCTCTCAAATTTTCAACACTCAACTTTTGGCAACGACGCTATTTTCGGACAACCAATCCGCCATTGCCCTCGCAAAGGATCGACAATTCCACACACGCACAAAGCACATCAACATTCGCTATCACTTCATACGTTGGATCATCGAGGAAGGAAAACTTAGATTGGTATACTGCCCAATGGAGGACATGGTTGCCGACGTGTTTATGAAAGCACTCCCTTCTCCGAAGGTGAAGCATTTCGCGAGCTCACTTGGCCTCTCCCCGGTTTGAGGGGGAGTGTTGGAATCACAAACGCGGTCCGATGCCGATCGTGACCTGTTGTTGGACCCACAGGCGGGTGTCCAACATACCCATGAACAATGGGCGGTATTTACTAGACAGTGGCACAATGGCCGACACATTCTATTAGACTTAGAAATTTTCTCATTCGACCCTACTCCCTTTCTGCTTAAATACGACGCCATGTAGTCCCGTCACCTCAGTTCTCGTGTGTATAACGAGTGACTGAGGTGAGCCCTTTATCTTTACTTAATTATGACCTTACTCATGTACCGTAGCCATTGCTATTCTTACAGGTAATTAATACATAGTTCTCGTGCATATAACGAGTGACTGAGCCATTGCTATACTTACAGGAACTACATTTTACTCGATGGGACCTTCAATATCGCCAGCGCCATCGAGCCGCCCCATTAAACGCCTTAGATATTCCCCACCAACTCCAGCTTGTGTCTCACGCCGTCGTTGCACTTCATCGAGTTCAACTTCGAGCTGCTCGTCCTCGGATACCCCCACCCAGTCTCCTAGTTCTGTTTTGCTAGGGATTGATACATCGCATCCATTGTCTTACGAAGTTGTTTCATTACCCCCGCATTTGTTCCTCTGCTTTTGAGCTGCAGCATCATGATACCCACTGATATTGATATCATGCAATTTCCTCTCATGCTCTTGCCTTCCTCATGTGCGCTTTCCATGAAACATTTACAGCAATTTAATCTCACCATGCATTAAGCGTTCTGTGTTAAACTATATGCAATGTTATGACTGTGTACTCAATCTCATAATCAATTAGGGCATTATATAATTGAACATTCTGAATGGCTGCTATACATATTACAGTGTCTTGCGATCATTAAAACGAGGTAACCTGCAGTTCTGATGGGTTGAGATTTTGACGCCCAAACTTTGAAGGTAATCGCACAAATAACTGCATCTTTGCACTATATACAGGTCCTAAGACAGGTATTTGGTAAACATTCAACCTAGAATCTCTTCACTTGGACAGTTGAGATGCCTGCTGTGTTGTCAACAGTGAGCAAGGTAATGATGCCAAAGGATATTCACCATCTTCAAAAGACCACTCAATCCTCCTGAATCCTTGCCTCCAGTTGTCCCTGCACCACTAAACTTGGACTGAACAAGAAGCTTCATCACTGTCATGGCTGCTCCGTTAACAGCATCCTGCTTGCTACCAGATGCCTTTCCTCCTGACTTGTCAAACAGCTTGCTCGCCTCCCCCATAGCCAAGCTGATGAGCTGGGTCTGTGAATTTCCGCTTCCATGGCCACTTCCATGACCAGAAGAGCCACCGCCGGTGAATTGTTTGATGATCTAAACAGCAGGGATGAACAACTGCGCCGCGCGGACCGAGGGGAACAAACCTCCAGAGCCGCGGCGCTGCCAAGAAGCTTAGAGCTCAAGCCTCCCGCGTCACCCTGATTGTATAACTTATCATGAGCACGAGTGACTTCTTCGTCGTTAAGAGGCTCCTCATGAGCTTTCTACAAGAAATGAAAACGTGAACGAAGGATTCTTCGGTGAAATTTCATGAGCACCATCAACAGCAGCGCACCTTGTTCTCGGCCAAGAAGCCAAGGGCAGTAGAGAACAGCGATGGATCTCCGGATCCAGACTTCTCAGCAGTCCTAACAACCTCATCATGGTCGACTTAAACACACCATCTAGTTGGTCAATTGCCTTCCATTTTTCCTGCGATCACTCACATTCGGGGCGATCGTAGGATCCTTGGCCACTTTGGCCAGAATGGTGAGGAGAGTTGTACTCTTGACCTCCTGTCTTGTTTACATCGGCTATAGAAAAAAAATCGATTGGCGGCGATATGCCCTGATGTTACCGAGGTTGATCAATGAATGTGATTAAGATAATCGCACATTGGGAATTGTTATAGGCATCCAGGCCTTGTTTCGCAAGGTTGACGAAAGTGTCCTGGATGTTGAAATGAAGTCAACACCTTTGGAGCGTCTATGAAGCCTCACCATTGCAGAGAGTTGCCTCGTTGACTGTATAATAAGAAGTGATACGGTCAACCCAATAACTCCACCAGAGAGCAAGCCAGTTAACACGGTTAATTAGCGACAAACTTTGATTCAGGTTCACGTGGTATGACGTCAGTGAGAGCTGCAAGTGAAGTAAACCTAGATTCAAAAAAAAAAAAAATAAGACGATACTAGTGATACTGTACAAGAGTAAAGGAAGGGTATTAGAACTAATTAATGGTCTTCTTCGATTCATTCTGGCCAACATCCTTCGTCCCAACAGTCGTCGTAGTCGAAGGATACGGCGAATCAAGCTTGTGCGGCCCCGACTCCAAAGGCGCACTCGTTGCAGGAATACCAGTTGAAGACGCGGGCATATCTTTCACCTGGGCACCCTGCGTCTCAGCAGTACCCAAGATATTCTGCGCACTGGCCGTAACAGTTCCCATGACATTCTGGGCAGCGGCCTTCGCAGACGCCAATACGTCCGTCGCTGTATTCATGACGCTTGTGGTAGTGCCCTGGACGGGAGGTACATACGAGCCAGACGACTCCGTAGCTTGCTTGTTTTGTACAGTGGTGTTATCAGCGCATTTGCTCTGCCCGGTTACGGAAGATAGGTACCCCTGTTGATAGTTAACCATCGTGTCACCAATACGAATCAGTTATCCTAACCTGGGCAGTTGCAGTTGCCTTCGCAGCCATCTCCTTAGCTTGCCAGAGATACTCAGAACCCGTAGCCTGGATGCTACCAACATCTCGCTTCCCTTCTTCCACTGCTTCTTCTAGTGGCTTTCCAGGCTGGTTTCTCGGTTTGTCAGCGGATGTCGCTTTTTCTCCAGTATACCGCGGGCCTAGAGTCTACCAGATCTGCTGGTTAGGAAAACCAGTTATAGGAGCACAGGGACGCACCTTTGCGACGGAAGCAGCCTGTTGTGCAGCTTGATGCTCGAGGTCGGCATTTGCTGCTATTTGTTGTGCGATTGAGAGGTTAGGGGCGTCTGCGTGTGCCTCACTGGCTGTCGTCCCACACCTTCAGAGAAGGGGGAAGTCATAAGTGTGACAACAACTACAATAACCATAACGTGCGCACCTTGCCTCGGGAGGAATGTCGGAGATATCAGCCCTAGAGGTCATAGTGGTTAGTGTTGTTTGGACCGTCGGATGAGAGGCTCTAGATATACCAGACGCCTTTTCTGCCGAACGCCTTGGAGCCCGAGAGGTTGACATCATCGTTCGCAGCAGACTCCTACCCAGTCACGGGATGCTTTATTATATAATCGTTGTTCCGAAGTTATACCGAAACTTCGACAACTTTTGACGCATCCCGACGACTGGCACATTAGTTGATTTGTTACTGTTTGTCAATGCCATCCGCACCACGGCCATCACCCCGACAGCCCAAACATATGTGAGAAACCCGCACCGTTGCTAAACTGGGCAGCGCGACGCGGCGTGACCTGCCGCGTTTGTAAATGACAAACATTAGTCATGATACTGACGAAATTGATAAAAATGATAATTTTTTGACTGCCCAGGACTAATGAACGGCATAACCCCCCTCCAACATGTCCTCTTGACTCTTGATAAGTGTAATCTCACCATACCTGCTTTTCTTGATGCAAAGCCGAGGCGATATGAACCATTCCCTAAAGGACGAAATCTTCTCCTGGTCATTTGGACTTGTAGCTGGTAGATTGTGCAAGGAGATAGCCACCCTCTCGCAGCGACAACATGGTCTTCATTTCAACATCAAGCATGCAGATTCATCATACATGGACAACTCCTTTATGCACGAGGCTGCACAGAAGATGCAGTCCAAAACCCCATGGTTGTGGAAGCTAATGCACAAATTTCTCAATGCGAAGGGTGATCCCCAGCGGGGACAGGCTATCGAAGGAGTAAACAACAAAAACACTGATGACAGTAAAGAGGAGTCCAGAGATGAAGACATCGAGATGGGCAGCAAATCGTCTTCAGAGGTGGAGTCACTGGAAGAACCATCAGAAAGCAATAAACAGAAGAAACGGAGAAAACATCGAGAGAGAGTTGTGACCCGAAATGCTGCCATAATGGTGACCGTGAGTGACTAATTACTCTATAAACTCCATAAAGCTCATCCTCGAAGAAATCAGTGGTCTGCATTTCAATCTTCCTTCAGAGCAATCATTCAACAAAGAATGTTTGTCATTTACAAACGCGGCAGGTCACGCCGCGTCGCGCTGCCCAGTTTAGCAACGGTGCGGGTTTCTCACATATGTTTGGGCTGTCGGGGTGATGGCCGTGGTGCGGATGGCATTGACAAACAGTAACAAATCAACTAATGTGCCAGTCGTCGGGATGCGTCAAAAGTTGTCGAAGTTTCGGTATAACTTCGGAACAACGATTATATAATAAAGCATCCCGTGACTGGGTAGGAGTCTGCGTTCGCAGTACCAATGACGAAAGAAAGGTCATACTTGGAAGGTGGCTAGTTGGCTCATCAGGCTACGGTGGCTGTGGTTGACTATAAATTTCTATTCTATTCATTTATCGCAGGGCTACACGTTCGCACGTAACATCTTGTTCTTGGAGAGAACGAACTGAATGGGGGTATGTGCGGATGACAATAGTATGGAGGCAGTGACTGGTTGCAGAGTCAGAGGATTGGGAAGAGAATCACAATTACAGTTCAGCTTTTTGCAAAACGAACTAGAAGACAACGTAATGTTCACCAAAAAAAAAGAAAAAAAGAAAAAAAGAGAAAGAAAGGAAAAAGAAAGAAAAAGAAAAGAAAAAGAAAAGAAAAAGAAAAAGAAGAAAAGAAAAGAAAAGAAAAGAAAAGACAAAAAGAGTGACTGTTCATCAGAGACAAGAAGTCCTGAGCATATATGCAGACGCTGTATTTTATTCATAAGTAGATTTCAACGGGTGCTCTCATCCCAAGATCCCATCTTCAGGAATCGAGCCAGCACTTCCTCTGACCCGCGTTTGAACAACTCCACACCGCGAGCAGGATCCCAAACTCTCGTACCCTTGCGAAGCGGGGATGCGGTGAAAGGTTGGTCATCTCGAGGTGACACCGGTCCTACAGATGACGGTGGAGATCCGACTGAAGAATCATTCGATATCTGGCGAAAAGCAATTGAAGGTGCTTTGGTAGGGTGAAGAATGTGGCGTCCGGTCTGGATAGAGGGACGAGCCGGAGTAGAGGCTCTGGGAGGCGCCGGTGCCTTTTGGGGGATTATCGGTTTGTGGGATGTTCCTACCTCTGAAGGCGTAGAAGCTTTGGAGGTTTCAGGTGCGCGGGAGGTGATGGGCTTGGTAGGGGGTCTTTGAGGAAGGGATGAAGGGGAAGTAATGAAGTCGCGATGAGGACGAGGTACGGGATCCAGAGGTGGAGCACGCCCGACAGATGCGTTGCTTGTGGAACGAGGCCTGATGGACCCGAAAGCCGGAGAGGCACTGGGCCTGGGCAAGGATTCAGGCGTATGATTGACTTCTCGACTTGGTAAAGGGCTAGCACTGCTTCCAGAAGCCACAGAAGATCGGCGACTTCTATCTCGGCTCGGCGGTTCCACAATCACAGAGACTTGAACGCTTTGACTACGTTTTTCCCGCGGAATGGTTTGGACACCCCGAGAGCGGTAAAATTTCTGAGCGGATTTCTGAATCTGGCGAGTGTCTTCGACTATTGAAGACGCACTGCGGGATCGCTGCCGAGATACCCTATCATCGTCGCTGTCGGCTTCCCGAGCGTCCTCATCCTCATCTCCTTCGTCCTCATCATCTCCGTCGCGACTACTAGCCTCCACTTTCTCATCCCAACTTTTTTCATGAGTACCTTTGCGCCGGCCACTACCTTCAAAGGTGGGAGCGGGGGCGGGATCCGAGGGGGAAGGTCGCACAAGCCGCGACGCGTAGCTCTGAATACTGGGAACCTCGTCCCAGGCATTGGAGTAGTTTAGGCTGGTAAGGAGTCCAGGGGGTGACACAGGAGATCGTTTGAGTGATTTTCTTTCAGGTGCTTTTGGGGCAGTCGTCGGTGGAATTGTTGGTGAAGTTTGGGGTTTTGGTTTGATAAAGTGAGCTGGTGATGGAGCGTCCGACTCCGGGAAAACGCGTCGCGGCATCTGACGTGGTTTATCCTCCCAAGGAAACACGGGTTTCACTTTGCTACGATCTGGACCGGGTGTAGAGCCCGTTGCAGCCTCTCCAGTGACATTGCGATAATGTCCCTGCGTGCGTAATGCTTCAGGTATTTGTGGAAGAGGCGGGGCTTGGAAAAACTCCGAAGGCTGCCCAGGCGAACCTTTCTGAGTGTGCGGGAAGCTTTGAGAGTGGGTCTCATCCCAAACATTTGTGAAGTACGTGTCAGTAGGGAAACCAGAGAGTGGTGGGGGATCGTTCGGCGGCGGCTCCACAGCTGGGTTCCAAGAAATAAGGGGAGGAGAAGACGGTCGAGGGACACTCCCTTGCTCAGGAAATGGGAAGCCATGTTGATGCTGGGCCTGTTGATGATGGGGGTCCTCTGCGTGGTGTCGATGAGGATGTTGATGCTGTGGGTGATGGTGGTGATGGTGTTGGTGATGATGCTGCGACTCCATTGGTTCACCACGGGAATCACTTCGCGGCAGCGACAATGATTGGCTGAAAAGGTGAGAAGGAGCTTGATTCGCCTGGTCAACTAGACTTTCAACACTGAAAAGGGCATCCGAGTCGCTCGTTTGTCCAGCGGAGGATGCATAATAGTCGGGCGCAGGTGTCGGTGTCCGAGGTAAGGATTTGAGCCGGAATTTAGGACTCGGCGGAACCTCATTGGGGCCCGGGGTGGGTAGAGTGCGCCAACACGGGGGGTCGTCAGGTAGATCCAGGTGTTGTGATATCGGGGTCATGGGCAATTCTCTATCCGTATTGAGAAGATTTTTCTCCAGTGTGGGCTCCGGGAGAGAAGAGGCTGGCGTCGATACCGGATCCTTTTCACTTTCAGATTGTACTTTCTTTGGTCGCATTAAGTCAAACCGTCCCTCGAGAGGCATGCTCCGATATTCTCCTTCTCCTGGCCGTCCACCAAGAGACGAGGATTTGAGGCCGGCAGTGGTCATGCCTTCAATAGCAATTCTTCGCAGATCTTCCAAACTGAATGGTCTTCCCGAATCAGCTTCGAAGGAACCGCCAGAGCTGGGTGAGCCCCACGCCGAAAAATAGCGCTTCACTTCAAATGGGGGTGCAGTAAGAGGTTGGGAGCGATAGTGTTTGTCATAAACCGCGAACCAGCGATCTACGAGAGACTCGTAGTCATATGCTTGCTGAGACGAGCGGGGTTTCGGTGCGGGTCTTTTCTCTGCTAAAAACGGAGAACGGAAAGGGATAGACTTCCATGGCTTGTTTGGACCGATGAAATGAATGGCGTTGATTTGGGAACCATAGCGCTCGTAAGCCGGTGCGTACCTTGAATGTACGTTAGTGTGTAACGAGGGAACTGCAAAATAAAACTCACGAATATGCAGCTGTTGGTGTTGTGTTGTAGGTAAAACTGAGCCTGTGCCAATTGCCAGCGCGCCATTCGTTGAGAAGGCCCTGATCGCCACCGTCCCAAGAGCCTTTCGACTTGAGGAGTTCGCTTAAATCGTTAAACTTGTCCTCATCTGGTGTCAGAACCAGGACACCGGAATTGAAGATATCGGGCCAGCCTACATCTGGGGCGGCTGCGAATTCATGCGGAATATTAAATAAATGGGAAAGAGGACGAATGGGTAGCACGTCGGCATCGAGGAAGATGAGTTTGGAATACTGAGTCAAACGAAAAACATGTAATTTGGTAAGGACAGTGGTGAGGTCGGGGCGGCCTGACAAACGGGGTTAATGTAAACGCCAAAGATGTTGTAAAGAAAGGGAACCAGATAAGTAGGCTTCGACAACGGTGGGACTGGAATTTTGAAAGCTTATCAGGCAGAGTGACAGGATTTATCGGGTCTGAAACGCCCAAGCACACAAGCAAAAAGATACGGTGCAGGGCGCAAAAGGAAAAACAGAAGATACAACACTCACCGAGAAGTTTCAAGTTGCTAGTGTTTTCTTGTTCAAGGACTTCGACACCGATGACCAAATCAAAAGCCCGCCGGAGGAGCTTGATTGTGGAGACATCAACGGTTTCTGGGGTTACAAGGCAGAGGATTTGAAAAGGAACCTCTGGAAAAACTGGAGGATGGGGGTGGAGGTCGCGCAACGCAGCTGCTTGGGCTAGAGCACCTGGAAGGTATGCATCTGAAGAAATAAGAGTGACAAAGGCATACGGGCCAGCCATCAAGCGGTGCAGGCGAGAAACCGCAATGGCGGGGACGGGGACACAAAGAAGAAGGTGAGTGTCAAGGAAAGTCGAAGGAAAGTTTGACAAGAGTATCGGGGTTACAAACAGTCAGGGGCACCAACACACATCAACATCGCCCTTTAATCTTTAACTCTACCAAGATAGGTATATTTGTCCTGTTACTCCGCTCTTAAGTAATTTTATATTACAGTGTAAGCGCTCCATCCATCAGCAAAACTATCACTAGCGGGTACTGGCTTGAATATACTGGAACCTACGGCGTGAAGCTACCTGTGTAGGAGGCAGTGAAGTCTGGATAGGAACCGCCGTGTCGTTCTAGAAGAATCTGCTGGCATACTTACTCCACCTGCTCTTAATGTAGAAGTGCTGGTCATTGCCGAGCAAGCCAGAATTCGCAGTGCACTGTTTGCACAGATACCTTCCTTTGTATGATCACACGTTATATCGAACCTCTGTTGTATTCCCTTCGTGGTCGATGATAAGACAAGGTTGTATTCAATGGCGGTTTATCTAGCTTTTCATTTGAAGTGGTTATCTTCGCGTAACCTACGTTATGCCTCCCAGTGTCAGGTCACTTTGAGAAATAGGGACGTGGCCAAGTTGGCACTCTTGATTCGAGGGTGTCACTTTGCATCTTCACACCATGACGACCATCGAAGCGGCATCTCCTCTGGCAGGTGGTTGGGAAGATTCGATGAGAGAGTATCGAAACGACCTTAGATAGAAGGTGGCTGTGCAAAAGAGGTGTGTGTGACGTCATGGGTGTGATTTTTTCGGTGGACAGCGGTTTTGATTGTGAGCTTGACCACCTGCAGCCCCTTTCGCAGTGCTGCGCTGCAGCGCACTCGCTCCTGTCTTCTTCACGTGCATGTGTCCAGCCGACGATGATATTTGGTCGGTTGGGTCTCCGCCTCCGCGCTGCACGTCCCCCGCCTCACGTCCCCCGCCTGCCGCCCTCTGCCTTCCCTCGGCGTGGCTCGACTTGGGCTCGGCCTTCCTTCTTCACTCGCGCTCCTCCAATCCGCACTATCATCCCCCGGCGGCATGCTCTTTGGGTCATCCCACTAGCAGGCGGCCTCACTCTTTATCTCCTCCCAAAACCCAAGTCCCTCTTCCCCTCCATATTCTCCTCCCCGACTCTCATTCCATGCCCCAGCCCGGCCCAGCCCCAGTCGCCCATCAATCCCACTATATTCTCGCCTTCCGAGTCTGACAAGTCTCTTGTAACCCGTGCTATCCAACTTCTCCGGGAGCACGTCTGGGAGCCAATACTTACCGCGAAACGCTTTATATACCTTTTCGTTCTTTTCGTGCCCATCATCATCACAAGCCCTATGCTGCTAATAGGAAAGCCAGAAAAGCGACTGAAGGGCGACAGGTGGGGTGCTGTTTGGTGGTACGGTTTATTGGTCCACCAGATGGAGGCTGCAGGTCCAACTTTCATCAAGGTTTGTCCCGTCTGCGTTTGCCTTGCCCCATTCACTGACAAAAAGTTCCAGCTAGCACAATGGGCAGCATCTAGGAAAGACCTCTTCCCGGCCCTGCTGTGCGAAAGACTAGGCTCTCTGCATTCCCAAGGCAAACCACATTCACTAGAGCATACGAAGAACGTGATCGAGCGGGTCTTTCAACGCCCTTTTGAGGACGTCTTTGAGGTCTTTGATGAAGTGCCCATCGGTACCGGTGCTATTGCACAAGTGTGTCCTCATTTTGATCCTTATTACCTCGAATCCAACTCCCTTTAGGTCTATCGAGCAACACTCAAGAAGGATCTTATACCTCCTTCATACCTCGGGCCCCGTCGTAAACGGAAAACACCCGCAGGTGCCCTTGCACCCGTGATTCTTAAAGACCCCCCACCCTCCGTCCCTACCGCCTCCGTCGCTATCAAAGTTCTTCACCCCCATGTATCAAAGACAATCTCCCGTGATCTTTCGATCATGCACTTCTTCGCCCGTGTCATTTCGTTGCTCCCAGGGATGAAGTGGATCTCGCTGCCGGAGGAAGTAGAGGTTTTCGGGTCCATGATGAACCAGCAATTGGATCTAAGGAATGAGGTCGAGAATTTGATCGCTTTCGAGAACAACTTTTCGCCAAGGAAGGTGCCCGTGACGTTCCCCCGGCCACTCAAGATTTGGTCGACCAACAATGTTCTCGTTGAAGAATACCAGGATGCACTGCCGATGGAGCTTTTCCTACGTAATGGAGGTGGGCCCTATGATGATCAAGTGGCTACGGTTGGTTTAGATGCCTTTCTGGTATGTTTTCATTTGGTGGCTGCTGGAGATCTTCTCATGGTATCGCGTAGAACATGCTACTATTGGACAACTTCGTGCACTCCGATCTACATCCAGGCAACATTATGGTTAAATTCTGCAAACCACTGAGCACTCGCATATTACTAGAGAACTTGTACAACCACATCTTCCACAAGGATCCCGAGCCAAAAGGCAGCCTCTCTTCAACACTAAATCCACCAGTAGACTACTCTGATTCAAGCAGGATCGTCTCCCGCCTTCGTGAACTGAAAGACAACCCTTCAGAATGGCATGCAGAGCTCGACAGACTGCACGAAGCCGGCTATATTCCCGAAATTATTTTTATTGACGCAGGGCTCGTGACGACGCTCGACGCCAAAAACCGACGCAACTTCCTCGACCTCTTTCGTGCCGTAGCTGAATTTGATGGGTATCGGACTGGCCAACTCATGATTGAACGCTCGCGCTCCCCTGAGCTCGCCCTTGACACTGAAACCTTCGCCCTCAAAATGCAACATCTTGTCCTCAGTGTAAAACGCAAAACCTTCTCCCTCGGACGGATCAAAATCTCGGATCTACTCACCGAAGTTTTGAAAAACGTTCGCGAACACCACGTGAAGCTCGAAGCTGACTTTATCAACACTGTGATTTCGATACTACTGCTGGAGGGGATTGGAAGGCAGTTGGATCCCGGATTAGATTTGTTTGCAAGTGCGTTGCCGATTTTAAGGCAGCTGGGTGGGCAGATGGCCAGCCGGGAGAGTGGTGCGATGATAAAGGATATACCGAAGGGTAACCTGGGTGCATTGTTGAAGGTATGGGTGTGGCTTGAAGCGAGGTCATTCATTTCTGGAGCAATTGTGAATGTGGATGATATGGTTAAATACAACTGGTGTGTTCCTTTTCCCTCCCAGGTTGGCGTTCTCAGTCTTGACCTATGACTTTGGGATGCAGGTTCTGCCCGAGCATATGAGCCACGCTGCCTGTGCCTCCCTCCGGCATTCACATATTTCTGATATCTATAACTTTTTAGATAAACTTATCCTAGATTTCGGGGCTGACTGTACGTTTATGATATTTCTAAAATCTTTTCGATAAAGGTAATTTCATGATCATCCGTTTCTACTATCCTAGAGTCATGTATTCTACAGTATCAACAGCTCACTCATTGAATAAACTGATACAACGCGAATAGCACTATGAAGGTTATATGAGAAGACGACTTCACAAACAAGTCCGTCATCATCCAGTTATACATGCCGCATTTTTACTCCTGCAGATGGATACACTAGCCAACCGTCATCCCAGTAAACAAGATCAATTGGTGCACCACGGCTATATAAGCCGTTATCAATGGAGACCCAGTAAGGCACACATCCAGCAATGGGGTCATTGTTCAGAGACTTTCGGCCAAAAGCCAACCTATTGAATATGTCCAAGTTGAAAGCTCTCATCATCTAGAGGATGTGAAGAAACAAACCTGAACTCTCCCGGTCTCCCTGTGCTCCATAATGCAACAGGGTCAGGTTTACACAAACTGATGTCCGCATCTTGAATAATCCTCAGGACGTCGTACCCATGAACAATAAGCTTCGTCAAATACAATCCATCGTTAATGATCTTCACTTCCGCTACAGTCTTGCCTTCATGGCCGTTGGCAGATGCACCAATCCAACGTCCGGCGTATGCCTTGTTCACCCGCTCCTGGAGTAGTGTTTGGACAGCTGGCTGGAACAGTGATGCGGCTTTGTGCACGATTGCGCCTGCGTTCGTATACGTGCCTGTTAGTAAGACGATGATGCCATATTGGAACTCGGGAACAAGAACAAATTCCGAGTGATATCCTGGCAGGCTGCCTCCTAAATGCCTTGTTAGCAGATCACAGAAACGACGCAGAGGTAAACAAACCTTTCATGTACAGCCGTACATTCTGATCAATTGTTGTGATTTCCCAAGGGGCACCCACTTCCTGGACGCCGTCTTTCCATGTGAAAAGCGGATGTAACCACTCTCTGACGACTTGCTCGGATATCAAACCGCTATTCCGGGTTGGATCCAAGAACGATTGCATAACGGCTTCGAGGTCAGCGAGAGAGCTGTATTGACCACCAGCAGGGGCATCAGCATCGTCGAAGACAAAGTCCTGACATACGTCAGTAGGGATTTGAGTTGCTGAATGAAAGTAGAAACACTGACAGCCCAAGCATGATCCTTGCTGGGGACGGCTAGGTCGGCCACCAACGAAGTGCCATGGGGTACACGGTAAAAACTACTGTTTAGACTAAGGGGTCCGAAGATGTCCCGTTTGATTAGGTCCTCGTGCGACTGAGGCTCGTTGTCGGGTTGAGTGCTTGCACGTTTGTTTGCGACGACATTTGACAAACCAAGCAGGTCGATGCCAGAATTTGAGTAGATCGGATAGTCGTAGGGCAAGTTGATGAGTGGGTACTTGTTAATAGATTCCACCAGCTGCTTGTAACTATGTTCTGGAAATGGGAGATCTCCCCGCATACGTTTTAGAGATGGAATCGGTGAGTTTTGAGGCCATTCGCCAATGTCGAACGGAGGGTAGTCTCTCCCTATGCCTGAGAAAGACCTGTAGTGAATAACACATGCTCAAAAGCGAAAGGGGGACATCCAGTTACCAGACATGTGGCTAGCAAGTTGCCTCAAGGTAACACGCGGCCTGACCATCTGGGTGTTATTTTCGCCTCTGAGATAATCAGACCACCCATATGCTGGATACTTGAGTTCCGGCAGAAACTTCTCCACGGGATCGTCCCTTTAAGACCTCGTTTCAGTACGCAGTCATGTAAATGCACAAGGTGGGGGGAAAGATATACAGATTCAATGCACCCTGCTCACGCAAGATCAACGTCTCCAGAGTCGTAAACATCTTCGTGATGCTTGCAATTCGATAAATCGAGTTCCTTGTCACAGGCCGTGGGGAGATCGTTTGGTTCGCCTTGAGAATGCCATAGCTTTGTTCATATATTGTCCCGGAGGGGGTCACAATAGCAACCGAGAGACTGTCAATGTCTGGGTGAGAGGTGCGGTCGGAAAGGAAGGCGTGAAGTTTCTTGGAGCTATCCGTGAGGGGTCCCTCATTCGGTTGCAGGGGCTGTTCTCTGAGAAGATGGTTTGGGAGGGGGAACGAACACCCATTCTTGACATATCCGATGTATAAGCTGTCCAAGGGATAACGGCGGAAAAGAGGGGCAGTATAGTAGTGCAGGAGGATGATCCAGAGTCCCGCCAACGTGAACATCCAGATACCAAATTTGCGATCAACGAAGCGCCTCATTGGCACCCTTTCTTTTTCAGCCTTGGGTATTGCGTCCATCATTTGATGAAGAGGGAAGAAGGAGCACAAGCGTCAAATCAATGTACCTCCGACCCAAGATTCATTTCCCAGGATTTCTCCAGGGGTGATACGCTTAGAACGGAATGTTGCGTACATTGATTACGTTACATCCGTCTTCGATCATTGCCCATATGACGTCACAGCGTGAGGTCTATCATTGCCTCTCGGAAGCTTCCTATAATACACTAGAATGTCGTCCAGTAAAGTCGTTATATGCGGTGCAGGGTTCTTAGGTGAGTTACGCACTTCCAGACGCCTTACCAGCTTCAAGTTAAGCGTGTGTTCCCAAGGCTCCAACATTGCCCGCCAAATTGCTGGCACACCAACATTCGATGCCGCCGTACGCCGAGTTCAACTCTCTTCTCGCAACCCTCAACCTCTCCATTCCAAACTCGAGAAAGAGTTCCAGAATGGTCTTCTACCACCTGTACCACTAGACATAACCAAACCACACACTCTATCACCCGCCTTCGAGAGTGCAAGAGTCGTCGTTTCACTCGTTGGTCTAATGCACGGGTCCCCACAGCAATTCGATGAAATCCAATGGCGTGGAGCGGAAAACGTTGCAAGAGCAGCAAGACAAGCCGAAGCGAAACTGGTGCATTTCAGTGCGATAGGGGCTGATCCTAACAGCCAGATTCCTTACGCTAGAACGAAAGGACTGGCAGAGAAGTCAATTTTGGAGATTTGTCCGAACGCGACAATCATAAGGCCGAGTTTGGTGTTTGGACCAGAGGATGATTTTTTCAATGTGAGTCATTTTTGGGATCTCGGAATGTTCTGAACTGAATGGGGAGATGGTAATGCACTGACGTGACAGAGGTTTGCCAAATTAGCAAAGTTCTTCCCCTTCTTACCTGTCTATGGTGGTGGCACCACGCGGTTCCAGCCTGTATATGTTGGTGATTTGGCTCGGGCAGTTGAAACCATTTCCAGGCTAGAACCAGCTATTGAAAGACAGGTTAGCGGAAAGATTATCGAAGCGGGGGGTCCTGATGGTACTTAATACCTGCTTGCTTTCTTTCGCTCTCGCACACCGACTGACATTCTGTGCACAGTTTACACTTTCAAGCAACTGATGGAGCTCGTCCTAAAATATACTCACCGATACCGGCCTATTATTTCATTTCCCTATTCCTTCGGATATGTGCAAGGCGCAGTTCTTGAGAAGCTTCCTGTTAACCTTTTCACAGTAACTCGGGCTCAGGCGAGAGAATGCTACCTCGATTCAACAAATTGCTGTAACTCATACTCCCCATCAGGTCGAACAGCTTCAGAGCGATAGCACCGCCACCGAAGGTGGCCCCGACACGTTTTCGTTCAAGAAGCTAGTGGAAGAAGGATACAATCAGG
Organism: Podaxis rugospora; assembly: GCA_018524415.1. Taxonomy (NCBI): domain Eukaryota; kingdom Fungi; phylum Basidiomycota; class Agaricomycetes; order Agaricales; family Agaricaceae; genus Podaxis; species Podaxis rugospora. The sequence continues at coordinate 19,349 of JAEUWL010000114.1, forward strand.
CGTCATTGAGGTCTCTATCGGAGATTTTGCCACAATATCTACACTAAGTTGTCCAAGCCGTTGAAGGTAATTACACAATATCTGGTCTGGATGTTCCGTTCGGCGAGCCCTAATCAAGTTTGGAAAGGGTACCGAAAGCGAATAAATATGTCGATGTGGCTTTGCCTTTTGGGTACGGCTGCCGGTATCTGCGCTTATGCAACTGAAAGACGTTCTATTTTTGCGACATTTTACGTTTAAATACTCCCATAGCAATCCACCTTTCGCCTCTCCCTGACAAACTGCCCGACATTTCTTGACGACTTTCTGTAACGAGAACGACGCAAGAGCATGAAGAGAGAAAAGCGGAATCAATGCAGAACACCCCTTCAGCTCCTTTGAATGAGGTCGCGGGACTGCCAGAGGAGAAACTAGAAGACGAGAAGAGTTAAAAAGATCGACCACCTCAAACATATGACGACAAGAATGTGTCCACGAAAACAAATGGTTAGTTGTCGGGATAATCGCATTTGCTGGGTTCTTCAGGTGAGTCGGGCTGCCAATGACACTTCTGGTGTTTCTCTTATTGAGAATGCTGTTGAGGGGATCAGTCCATTTACAGCGGACATATATTTTTCTGCGATACCCATATTGGCGATCGTTCTCAACAAGTCCACAGAACTTATCAACCTGACAGCGAGTCGTATGAACATCCCCTATTCCCTCCTCACGGACGAACGTAGGTCACGATGTACTTAATACTACAGGGCATATGCGAGTGGCCATATTATTGTCTCAAGCTTTTTTTTTCTGATAATAAGATGGCACCGATGGTCTGCCGGACAATGTGGGCAGACGACCCATCTCAGCCGCCTGTCTCATTGTGCTCTCGTTATCGTGCATCGGCTTGGCTCTAGTCCCTGCTTCGGCATACTGGTTTCTTATGATCTTACGGTGTCTGCAAGCTGCTGGTTCTGCAAGTATTATCACGATCGGAGCAGGCCTATTTCCCGATATATCTACCACTGCTGAACGTGGTGGGTCCTTTGGATCCTTCACTCTTGGACCCATGGTATGTCCCGCAATTGGACCGGTCATTGATGGTGCATTGACACGAGTACTGGGATGGAGGTTTGTTTGATATCGTCCTTCCCATGGCGGCTCACTTACCGTGCTTCTCAGGTCAGTATTCTGGCTCATCTGCATTGCTGTATTTGCATGCCTCGTAATAATTATAATGTAAGCTTTTTCGGTTCTGACATCGTAGCCGTCGCTGACAGCTCGCTGAGTATCATGCGCCTGGGACGCTTTCTGCGGTCAGGTGTAGGAAAGACAAGCTCTCGAAGATCATATATACTCCGATCGTCCCAGTCGTCGGTAAGAAGAACAAAGGCCCCCTCGAAGGTCAACTTCCTAGGAAACCGTTTCAGAATCTGCTCAAGCTTTTTATGGAGCTCGACATCGTCTTCCTACTACTACTAATCAACGCCTTCATCTCCGCTGTATTCTATGACATTTTAGTGTCTATATCATCCACACTAATTGGACGAACATACTCATTCCTGGATGAAACGAAGGTTGAGTTGTGCTTCCTATCTTTAGGAGGCGGGACGGCCGTTGGAGGCACAGTCAACGGAAAGCTGTTGGATAAGTGGAGAAGAAACGATTTGCAAAAAAAATTGTCAGGCGACTCGGAAGGGCAGGTTGATGTGAAGACCGTTGACAAATTGCCTGAATTTCCCTGGGAGCGGGCGAGATAGAAGACCCTCAATGACAGGTATTTGCATGTATGGTGAAACCGATATTTGGGTATCTAAGCACATCTAAGCTCCATGCCTTTCCTCATTATCATTCTCGCAGCTTGCATGGCTGGTTATGGATGGGCAATAGAAAAACATGCGAACATTGCTATTCCCCTTATTCTTCAGTTCGTTAGTGAATGCAGTCATTTAACTGCAGGATCGAAATTAATATTATACCACAGGCAGCTATATGTGTATGCGCATCAAGGAGAGCTCTTCCACAGTTATGATCGACCTCGTTCCTGGCCAAGATTCTGCATTCACAGCTTGTGTCAGTACATTTATGTTTCGTGCTCATTGGCACGCGCTCACCTGGTTCACGCGGGATAATCCTGTCCATTGCCGCTTGAGCGCTGTTTGGTATCCGTTGTCGAACTAATATTTAATGCTATTGACGTTGGGTATATCCCGTTGACTGGGATAGCGTCGTTGTCCCTGCCCGTGGTATTTCTTGAACTGCAGCCGATCGGTCCCAAGGTCAGAAAGATCGGAAAGAAGCGCCCGAGAGTCCTGGTGGAAAGGAAATAGATACATGTCACAGACTACTCTGAACTGGTGTTATGAACATCAGATTATGACTTCTCAAGTTTTCGCCAGATCCATACTACTGCAATCGCCTGTACATCCATGTACTACTTATAATTCTTTGACCATGCACGGTTTCAAACCCTCCGGATGTCCTTGCCAGTGAGGCATGCACGTTGGTTCTCAGATTTAAATCATGCAGGAGATCGCTAACATCATGGACACGCTAATGATTATAAAGAGAACTCCCACGTTTGACTTTAACACTGTCTCCTATCGTTCAGCAAACAGTAACGATGCTATGAGTGAGAATAGAACACTCACCTTCAACGGTTCGTCCCACTTTTCATCCCCCACTTGTTCTTGTCATTGACAGCAGAAGAAACAGAAACCGTCCGCGGGATCACAGAATTCAGTACGTCCCAGCAATCTCAAATTGTTGCTCCTTATCCTGATTCAGGCACTCATCGCAGTCGAGGTGGCTATCCACACGATCCTGTATGTCCGCCAAGTCTACCCGCCTGACATTTTTGTCCGGCGCAAGAAATATGAAACACCAGTGTACCAATCTCGTCATCCCGCATTGAACGAGTATATCTCTGGTGCAGTTAAAGCTGTTCGTGACGAACTCGAGCAGGTTTGTCGCTTGAATGTGGTTCCACCCGTCGCTTTTACCAAGTTGTTATAATGATTAGGGAAATGTTGAGAAAATAATCGTTGTCATTAAAGACCAGAACCAAGTCGCACTAGAACGTTTCATCTTCTCGGTCGAACACATGATTCAAGTCGAGCCTTTTAACAAGGACATAAGGTATCTTAAATTTCCCCTATTCAATAGCGTCGACTCACAGAGACTACATTGAGTGTTGAGAACGCGATGACCCCTGGTGGACTCGCACAATACTTCCGCTCGTTCCTCATTAAGATTAATATGATCGAGTCGGTGCTCGGACAGCTAGAGCTTGGAGGTAAGCATCTCACTAGTTGCGCAAAGCCTTACCTGCACAAACGATCCTAGACGACATCACGTTTGCCGTTATCATCGAACTTAAGGATGACGCGGTCCCGACAGTTTCCCATGCAAAGGTCCGCCTTTACTTGCCTTCAAGCTGAGATGGTATTGAATCTCAAGATTCACGTTCAGGATCCCCCGCCTTGGATTCCGGCGGAACCGCAGAATACGACATCAGGCACTTCCGATGATGCGGAATTACACATGTTGCGGGCGGTCAACACAGGAATAATCAATGTGCGTACACTAGTATCTGCTCAGTCAACTCGAAAGGCTGATGTTTATTTGTAGTTATCTGTCGCTGTCCAGGAATCTGGAGATAAATTGCAGCGCATGAAAAACCTGAGTCTGTAGACAGACATGGCTGCTCGTTATCAGTCGTTATGGTCATGGCGCTAATATACAAAGTGGCAGAAACAATACTTCAATAAACTAAATGTCCACACGAATCCGCTGTATTATAGGTATGATGCGGTCCCATTCCTCCATCGCCTGATCGTCGCAATGAGAGTCGGTAAGAGCAGAAGCAATGGAAATGAGCTCACTGCTTTGTAGAATTCGATCTGACCGTCGGCAAAGTTCCCAAGCATCTCCTTCATCTCCGCCTCCTTTGCATGCTGGAAAATGACCTGCTCTCTAAGGGTCTCATCACTGAAAGCGTCAGATGTTTCATGCGCCGTTGTCACAGCATCTTGCAGCTATATTGGTGTGAGAGTGGTCCAAAGCGCCAAAAATGAAGATAGCCCACCTCTTTGATTTTGGCGTCCAGTTTGCGCATCTTCTCCACCCGACTTCTGTCATCATCGGCACCGCGCAGCGCGTCTACGCGGTCCTTGATGTAAGCCCCAATGCCGAGACCGGTGCTGCCTGCATGACCGCTGATGACTGCAGCAAGGCGATCGCGTTCAGCAGTGACGCCAGAAAGATACTCTGAAAGCTCTTCAAAATCCAATTGTTTCTGATCACGCAGTCTAAGGACAGCGCGATTAGCATGCGAGTAGGTCAAAAGCGAGTGTAGGTGGTTGAGGAGGGGATCCGTCGTTGTATGCGTCTAGTAGAGATGATAAGTGGTGCGAATATCATTAGCATAAACTACGTACCATATGACGCAGCAACGCTGAGAATTCGAGGAGGGTGTTAGAGAAGTGGTTCAAAGGATCCGTTATTCCCGATTCAAGGAATCCTAGGCCCTGAACGGCTACAGCCAAGTCGTGGTAATCTGCAGTGAGATCTTCACCGGATTCAGGGTTTCCATCTCATTTAGCCTCAGATTCTCGGAATGAGGGGAAGGGACGCTACATAAAACTCACCACTTGTTCTGTTCCTGATCCGCGAGTACAACCGTTCGGTGTGATTCAGGCCCTCTTCAAACTTGTCTACCCCTTCGCGCATTACTAGGAATCGCTCGTCGGGTTTCTTAACACGGGAGAATGCATTCAAGAGGGTATCGGAGATGTTGTCGATGATACTAGGGGAGGGTTCGGAGCCTGGTGGGTGTGCAACATGTTGGTGCATGTATACATGCTAATGGACAGTGATTAGCTGAGGTACAACTCATGAAAGACAAGGCATACCCATTCGGTGGACTCGAAGAATGCGCGCACAAGAGTGCTGCGTTGAAGAGTAGGATGTCTTGCTATTCTCTGCAAGAATCGGTGGAGTCTACAGGGAAACTCAGCAGTTGCATAAGGCAGCATGTGGGAGGATCGTACTCGAGCCTTCGGCGTTCAATGAATTCAGGGCTGAATCGATCGCCAGTGATATACTCTGGAGGTCAGGTTTGGACGAGCCCCTTGCATTTATGAGTCAAGAAGTCGCACCTAGCCTATGTTTGTCTGGAAGAGCTGGTACGACGCATGCAGGGAAGTCTCGCACGAGGTGGTTACGGAGAAAGACGAAGTCCTGGAATCTGCGCCGCGAAGATGGATTTGATGTTGAGAATATGGGTAGGTTTGTCTTCAGAGGAAAGGATTAGCAAAGATTTGCGGGAGAGGAACAATAGATTAGACAGACCTTAGCAGAGACGAGGTATGAAACATAAGCGTCTTTAGTTTCAGCCAGTTCTTTGACTGGGTCCTTGACTGAAGTGACCAAGTAGCCCTCCCATTTGGGCTCGTGCGGGTCGCCAGAGTCAGCAGTGCTCTGCTTGAAACCTGGCCCGGGTGGTACTGCAATGTGGTCATCGTAGGCTGGTGCAGAGGGAGACTCCCAAGTGACGCTGTCGAAGACGTCCTCGTTGTCGCCTAGCATGATTGACGACGTAATGGGCCAAGGCTGCGGTGAGTGACACAGGACTCGGATACAACAAGGACAAACACTCAACGTTGCTGCCGCTTGTCATCATGCCCTCGCAGGCTACGGTCATGCTACCCTTAATATTTATTTCTCTCCTCTCATTAATCCCTTTTGTTTCTGCTTTTCAAGTCCCAATATCTGACTCAGGTTGGCTACAATCATATGGTGTTTCTCGATCCCTCAATATTTGCTGCAGATTATTCCAGGCAAACATGTAGTGGCATGTGGGCTGGCGACGACACATACATCAATGGTGCGCTACTCATGGCTCCGAGCTGTACCCATACTGACCCCGAGCCCAAGTTACGTTTGACCAGAGCTCCCAAGGGCAAGTAGCCATGGTCGTATATGAATGGGCAGACGCATTATACTTGGGAAAGGCAGATTCTGCGGACGACGATGACCTTGTGCCAGTAAGCTCGAACGTCTTCCGATCCCTCAGTGGGTTTGAGCATCCAGAAACAGAAAACATATGTCTGCACCTCCGACGCTCTTGCACGCGGGGTTTGTACACGAGAACAACTTGGGCGTTTCATTCTCGATCTTCCACAGGGCAAGACGATCAATGACACGAGCTTTTGGTCTGCACGTGTCCTCTTACCCTCAAATAAAGCTTCTGTCGATCCCTCTTCACCTGTAACTACCAAGGATCTCAATCGGCCAACACAACGTGAAAGGGCAATGCCTTCAAAAAACGAAACGCCCCGGCGGCGGGATGTACTCACTCCCCGACTGTCGGTTAACCCCAACCCGAGTCCAGACGGAATTTTGTCATATAGTGAACCTATCCACTATCTTGTGAAAAAGACCGGATATTACTGCGTTGGTGCGTAACTTGTTCCTTTACAGCATCTTTGTGAGCCTTATCCATCCCAGCTATAATACCCCTGTCCTCTAGTTCAGCAACCAGTCGTGCACCCACAGACGTTCCATACCACCCACAGTACAAGGGCAACATTCTCTTCAGAAACACGTTCGATGGCCAATTAGAAGCCATAGATTATCCCAAAGTCAATGTACGTGCCTGCATCTTCACACGACCTGGTGCCCGTGTCTTAACTATTTCTCGCGTAGTTCTATTTTGCTATGTCAGTGATTTATGCCATCTTTGGATTGATTTGGGGTTGGTTGTGCTACAAACACTCGCAGGATTTATTGCCGCTACAAGTGAGCTTGGTTCTAGGCCATCTCGAGTCCACTCGTACTGACTTTTCGTAGAACTACCTTTCTGGTCTTGTCGCCCTCCTTGTCATTGAAATGGTAGCCAACTGGGGTATGCAACTCAGCGGGTGCCTTTGTATTTGAGCTGATTTTCTAGACCAGCTTATTACCGATATCTCAATGCACATGGCCGGGGCACGGCTTCCACCGTCTTCCTTATTGTCGGTAAGATATGGATGCCCTGGTGTTGTTGTTACACCTGATAGCAATGTTCAGTTTCTATTCTTGATGCCGGAAAGGCCTCTATGTCGTTCTTCATGTTGCTCGTCGTTGCAATGGGTCTCAGTGTCGTGAAGGAATCTCTGGGTAGGACCATGCTGAAGTGTCAGATTTTGGCTGGTGCCCATTTTATCTTCGGCAGTGAGTACAGCAGTATCCGATTTCCGCTCACCTTCTCACATTACTGCAGTTTTGTACTCCGTTGGCATTGTTGAATTGTCTCTGGAATCGACATCAGCACTAGTCCTTCTTATGTTTGTCGTGCCTTTGGCATTCACCCTCAGTGGCTTCCTCCTCTGGATCATGTACTCGCTGAATGGTACACCTTCTTGCCTATCTGTTAGCCAGACTTTTAATCCTGCGTTTAGCTACAATCGTCTACCTCCGTGAACGCAAGCAGCGCTATAAGCTCAGGATGTTCCAGCGCCTCCACTACATCCTCATCTTCGTTGTCCTTACTATATTTGCCTTCTTTGTTGTCTCTTCCTTCGCATTCTCGGGTCGCTTGGCTGAAGGTAATGTTCTATCATTTTCAAGTCCCTCAGACGCTCACGTAGCGACGACCCCCAGATTTCGAAGCCAAACAGTGGAAAGTCCGCTGGTGGTTGTTAGATGGCTGGTTGGCTCTGCTTTACCTCGTCGCCTTCGGTGCCATCGCATTCCTCTGGCGTCCATCAGAAAATAACAGGCGCCTAGCTATGTCTGATGAAATTGCCCAGGATGAAAACGACGCCGAAGACTACGGTATGGAGTCCCTTCACCGACAGAGGTTAAGGGACGACGACGACGACGACGCAACCCTTGTAGGGACCCGCAATGGTCACCCTCAATCGTTAGCCGGAGATCAAGTCGTCTTTGAGATTGGCGACGAGGATGAGGATGATGAGGATCCTTCTAAGAAACATCGTCCGGAACGACTTTCAGGAGAAAACGCGCACCACCCCGGCGAAAGAGAAGGCCTTATGAGTGAAGGTCGTAACGGGGATGACTGATCAATCTCTAGTAGATATCATTTTCCTCTTCTTTTCGCCTAAGGCCAGGTTGTGTCTTCGTTGTCACACAAGTCACGTTTCCACCGCGGTGTGTATTACTAAATACAGTCTACTCTAATAAACATATGTCAAAAATTAATCACGGATACGCCCAGAAGACACGGTATATAAACGAGCTGCGATGTTCATGCTTTGCAATTCCTATCACAGAATCAGATATGTACATTAGGAAATGACGGAGAGTACAAACCTGGAACAACAATTTGGCGGCATAAGGAATATACAACTGTGAACATGCCGTCTTGTTCTTGCATGCACGGCACTAAAAAAGGATATTAGTAATCCAAGAGGTTGTGGCCAAGATGGATACTAACCTCAAAGGTTTGTTTCTTGAGATTAGCGATGGCAGTAAGACCACAACTACAGACAGGTGAGGCACCAATCCGAAAGCAACGAACAATGGTTGAGACTCACATATCACAGACATGCAAACGATAGGCATCACTAGCCTCAAATAGACGCTCCTTCAGGAACCCAGCAATACCATGCGAAATCATACAATCACGCTCCATCTCTCCAAATCGTAAACCACCGTCACGACTACGACCTTCCACAGGCTGTCTCGTAAGAATTTGTACAGGGCCTCTCGCACGGGAATGAATCTTATCGTCCACCATGTGCTTGAGACGTTGATAATATGTTGGGCCGAGGTATACCTGAGCTTGAAGCTTACGACCAGTATGACCGTGATACATAACTTCAAGACCACGAGACTGGTAGCCCTTTTGTCGGAGGAATGTCGAGACGGACTCGACGGTCAGGTCCGTGAAAGGTGTGGCATCACCTTCATTGCCAATGAGAGTTGCCACCTTGGAGAGGAGACACTCAACCAAGTGACCGATAGTCATACGGGACGGGATAGCGTGGGGATTAATGATAAGGTCGGGAACGATACCCTCGGCGGTGAAGGGCATGTCTTCTTGACGGTATGTAATACCAATCGTACCCTTTTGACCATGGCGGGACGCGAATTTATCGCCGATTTGGGGTATACGAGTAGAGCGAACGCGGACTTTGACGAACTTCTGTCCTTCAGAGTTGGTCGTAATCAAAACTTGATCAACGATACCACTCTCTGTGCTCTTGAGAGGTGTCGAGACGTCACGCCTCGTGTGCGTACGCGTTCGTTGACCGAGTTCCTCGCTATCCGGTGGTATAGGGGCGGTCTTCCCAATGATGATATCCTCCCCGCGGACACCAGTGCCAGGTGCAATCAAACCGTCATCCTCCAACTTGTCGTAGGTGCCATGCTTCATGCGAAGCGTGGTCTCTCGCGTTGGCTTCTCAAACTCTTCCAGCTGCTGAATACCACTCTTCTTCTCCAAATCCATATAGCTTCGGTAATAGATACTACGGAAGAGGCCACGATCAATAGAACTTTGGTTCATGATGACGGAATCTTCTTGGTTGTAGCCACTGTAGCACAAAATCGCAACGATGGCATTTTGACCCGCTGGTAGCTCTCGGAACTTGAGATATTCCATGGAGCGAGTGGTAGCAAGGGGTTTTTGGGGGTAATAGAGGATGTTGGCCATAGTATCCATACGAATCAAGAAATTGGTCAAATATATGCCCATGGCCTGCTTACCCATGGCGGATTGATAGGTGTTACGAGGAGACTAGAAATAGGGTTAGAAAAAACTGCGTTCGAAGATAATGCTCCAGACAACTTACTTGGTTATGGTCGGGGAAAGGAATGATACTAGCACAGATACCGAGAATCATACTCGGATGAATCTCGCAATGCGTCCAGGTATGGGCATGAGTACCAGCTTTGAGGCGCGCTGCAGGGTCGAAGTCTCCATCATTCGCATGGGGGTCAACACCAGCAGCTTGCAGACGAGAGTTCTCCAGGTCCTCTGGAGTCATCGAGATCATGACAGTCTCCTCTTCTTCAGCATCCAGCAATTCGATAACACCGCCCTTAATCAATTGCTCCCACTTGTATTCGTTGCCCTCGTCGTCAAAGCCATTGTTTAACCAACGGATGTGCTTCTTTTGCAGAAGCAACTGCTGGTTCTCCACAATAAAGAGTGGCCGGCACACGCGACCAGCATCGGTATAAATCCTAAGCTCTTTCTCTCGGATATCGCGGACAACAGAAACTTCAGGACTGATATCGTCCTTCCGCCTCAACTTCTTTATGGTCTTGACTAAGTTGGCAGGGTCACGATGTACACCCATCCAAACACCGTTGACGAAGACCTTCGTGCAAGGCGTCGTTGAATGTGCGTTCTCTTCTAACGACTCGAGACCCCACTCTTCCAAGAACTCGATGACGGGGGCAGAGTATGAGCCGACAGAGATACAGGACATGAGCGCAAGATTCTTGACGAGACCACAGGCTTGACCTTCTGGCGTTTCCGCAGGACACACCATACCCCAGTGAGTATTGTGGAGTTGACGGGGTTTGGCAATCTTGCCTTCTCGTCCGAGAGGTGTGTTGCAACGACGCAAATGTGACAGGGTGGACGCATATGTGTAACGGTTGAGCACCTGGGAGACACCAGCTTTCGAAGACATCGACTTCTTCTGGTCACCCCAGTTTCCGGTTGCCAAGGAATACTTGAGACCATTGGTGATTGTCTGGTGCTTGACAGCGAGAGCAAGATTGAACTCCTTGTGTGTTTCAACGCACTGCGAAGTTCGATGATCAGCATAGGCTGTGGAACCACGACGAAGACCATGAAAGGGACACACCTTCTGGAGATAGCGGTATACATCCTTCGTCAACTTCCGGAAAAGCATACGGAAGAGGTTGGCAAGGAGAGGGCCAGCTAGATCGAGACGCTTCTTGCCGAAGTGGTCACGATCGTCAAGCTCCCGTCGCTCCAAAGCAGCGAGTAGCAGTCGATGAATCATATAACCGAAGAAGTACGCCTTCTTTGATTCAGAACCCTCCGCCATGGAGACGTGAGGCAACATCTCCTTCTGCAAAATTTCCTGAGCATAGCGGATGCGACGCTCACGGGATAGACCAGTCGTTGTACCACGATTGCCAATAAAGTCCAGCGCCACTTCTCGATCCTGAATCACAAAACCATCATCTATACAAGGTTTGAGCATCTCCAGCATTTGGGCATCTTGCATATCATAACAGATGTGCTCAAGGATATCACGATCAGAAATGACGCCGAGGCCACGAAAAACGACCCAGATAGGAATGTCGACCTTGATATAGGGTATCGTGGCTTTCATAACATTTCCTAACTAATAAACATATGAGTTGAAAGCACATGGTTCAGTGGTAATGCACACTCACAGAGCGTTCCTGGTTCCTGTGGAACATCTTCACCTGAAATTGACTAATCGTCTTCCCTCCCTTCTCAACTGCACTGCGAATTTCAGCAAGGAAGTTTATTGGCGAAGGTTGAGCTTTAGCAAAGACATAAACATGGTTTGTGGCCATCCGCTCTTGGGCGATCAGGACCTTTTCGGAACCATTGATGATAAAGTATCCTCCGGAGTCGTAAGGACACTCGTTGAGGTCATATAGATCCTGATCTTGGAGCCCACGCAGAATACAGAAGGTCGATCGAAGCATGATGGGCACCTATATGACGGATGTTATTCCCGATGCACGTACTGAGACGAGGACATACACACCTTGCCAATCCACACCTTTGTCGCATCATCCGGGTGATCCTCCCTTTCAGCCTCCCAAGCAATTTCGCCTGGAGCATCGGGATCCTCACGTCCCACCAGAACACGCTTCCGCATCTCGATATATAGTGGCGCCGAATAAGTGAGGTTCCGCAACCGAGCTTCCTGAGGAAACACGGGCACAACAGATCCATCCGCTTCCGTTACGGTTGGTCGAGAAAGATAGATTTGACCAAATTTGATCTCATAACGACGGGTCATGTCTGTTTCGTGCCCGGTGTGCTGATCTGCTTGGTCCAGGATAAGGTCTGAGTTCTCGTCCACTAGTTCTTGCATTGTATTCTGGACGAACTCATCAAACGAATCCAGTTGTTGACGCACAAGACCCTTTTGCTCAAAGAAACTTGAAATAACGGTCCAGCAGTCCTCCTGCGTAATGTCCTCATAGCCATCCTCCTCCTCTATACCATAGTTCGGGTCTTCGTAATCGTAGGTTTCTTGAGTAGCATTGTAATCTCAAAAGGAGTTGAGCAAAACTGACGCCAACTAACATGCATACCTTACCTTGGCTCATTTCCATGAGTGCAAAACCTCAAAGTCAAAATCCGAGCAGCAAACGCCAAACTTTTGGATTGTGCAATAAGCCGAAAATTCTGGGATTGAGAATCTGTTTTAGGCCGAGAGGATGGGGGAGGCTCAAGGCGGTCTTCAGACACGGTCGTCGTCGAAGACGAAGCTGAGTGACCAAGCGGTGTTTGTCATTATTGAAAGTAATAGTCATCATCAGTCACGTCCACAAGGACAAACACTGCCTCCTGCCTCCTGCCATGTTATTGCCATGTTACTGGCTCACTCCAACGCTCCGATCATCCTACAACTGCACTTTTTCATGGCATTGCAAAATGTTCCAAAACTTCACAAACTCGCAGTCGCTGACAGCAACTTGCTCATAATTTTCTGCGCATTTTGTGCGTAGCCACCCTGGAACACAGAATCAGACCCAAGCTCCTATCAGGAACTGCACACTTACTCCAAACAATAGTGCGTGATTGAGGTAATGGTATAACTCGTATAGCTCTGCTCTCAAACTGTACTGAGATACAGGCTCAGTCTTCGGGTAATGCTTGTGGTAAGTTTCATAAAACGACTGTGGAAATCCTCCAAAAATGCGAGCGATGGCCAGGCTTATAGTAATCAGCATAGGCATCACTCCCTAATCAAGATGGAGTAGCTTACTCTGCCTCGTTATGCCCGTAATATGACGACGGATCAAATATTACTGGCTGTCCCGTTGCAGAATCAATGCCCACATTTCCACTCTAAACAAAGCTCGTTGAATCACGTTGTGTCCAGAATCGACAGGAAAGCATGTTCCTAACCCAAAGATCACCATGCAGCAAGACTGGCTGGATGTTGAGCTGACCTATCGATATGGTCAAACTCACAGATACTGTAGGTCTCGACAATGGGACATGAGACCTACCAAGTAATTTCGGAATCACACTATTGTATATCCAATCATCCAGTTGCAGTACCGTGTGCCACCAGAATACTACGTACCTGTTGCGGACTTCCCCGCCTGTACTAACGAGATCATCATACCCTCGTTTGGATAGACCCTCCAGCAAATTCCCGATCAAGGCATCATAACACTTCTCCCAAGTTTCATACCAGCCATTCTTTTGCCTAGTCGCTCCGCAATACGTAGGAACCTCGAAACCGAAACCCTTCTGACTCCGAAACTGATGCAGCTCTCTGGCCAACCTCTTCGCCAACACATTGGCCGCTTCTCCAGTTAGACCAGTCATGTTCTTGTACTCCGAGATGAAGTAGGGATTCCCATTTGCACCCGTGCCATACGACAGTATTTTCGGCGCCAGACCAGGTGCCGCGGTGTTTATGGCCCTTAGCGACTCTGCTTCTCCCATATGCTGTTCGTTTTCCGAGGGCGATCCCAACTTCACAAAATAGCATTCCCCAGTTGAAGAACGGACCTTAGGTGGACTTCCGCTGAAGTCAGCATCTGGATTAATCTTTTTCAGTTGCTCAAGAAGAAATTCGGGTAGCGACTTCGCCATGAGGGTGGAAGTGGTGGTAGAGTCAAACGTGGGAGTCCTCTTTATAATCATTATCGTGTCCATGACGTTAGCGATCTCCTGTGGTTACTTGCACAGATCAATAGTATTGATGGGAAATTAACCGGTTCATCCCTTCCGGAGAAGATATTCGAGCGGTTCACAACCAAATGGCGAATATTGATAGCATCCAATGCTGACAAACTCTGGAATGCGCAGCGATATAAAAGTCCAGCAACTCGGATCGTGATGTTTCTTTGACTGAACGATGCCTTCCGACTTGATCAACAAAGCCGTCCCAGGTGCAAAAGAATTTTACCCCCTGAATGAGCCTGAAATCGGCACTCCTTGGGACTCGGTGGGTTACTCCTACACTGCGACGGCAATATAGCTAACCGTCGCTTTAGGATGCAGAGAGCCCTCTGCTGTTCAAGCCCCTGACTATCAGGGGAACAACGTTCAAGAACAGGATATGGGCGGTGAGCATCATAATCACCGGGAGGTGCGCAGTGCCACTCAAGGCGTCACTAGGCTCCAATGTGCCAATACAGCTCCGACAATGGCCATGCTACGGACTGGCACCTCGTTCATCTTGGTGTAAGAGACTGCTAGCGAATCCACAAGTCATTCCACTTGAGACTAAGCACTACGAATCTTTAGGGATTCGCCACCAGAGGAGTCGGTGCCATCATCGTTGAAGCAACCTCCGTCCTTCCCGAGGGGAGGATTGCACCAGAGGATGCAGTATGGGCTATTTCTTAAAACCTTCGGTTTATGACATCGCCTAATCACTCTCGAAAAGGGACTATGGACGGACACTCAAATCGAACCATTGAAACGAATCGTCTCCTTTGTCCACGCGCAGGGAACCAAGATCGGGGTCCAGCTGGCGCACGCAGGTCGAAAGGCTTCTACCCATGCTCCATGGGTGCAAAGGCGCGCTGGAAGGGGTGTACCATTCACGGCTACCAGGGAGGAGAATGGTTGGCCGGACAGGGGTACGACTACACCTTGTGAGGGTTTGAATCTGGCAACTTACAGTGTTTTCTAGTTTATGGACCCAGTAATATGTCGTTCAAAGAGGGTGCCTTCCCGGACCCGAAACAAATGACAGAAGGAGATATAAATAAAGTCATTAACGCCTTCGTCGAATCCGCTGAACGTGCAGAGAAGGCGGGATTCGATTTCATCGAAATTCATGCTGCTCATGGATACCTCCTCCATTCGTTTGTTTCGCCTCTATCCAATACACGTGATGACATGTATGGCGGTCAACCTCTAGAGAACCGCCTCCGGGTCATTAGTACTCTTGTTCAGAGGGTCCGAAAAGCTTGGCCTACGAAGCCTCTTTTCGTACGTATTAGCGCTACGGATTGGGCGGAAGGCCCAGAACAGGATGCCAGCGGGAAATGGCTACAATGGGGCATCGAGCAAAGCAAGATCCTCGCGGCTCGATTGCAGGACTTAGGTGTCGACCTCATCGACTGTAGCTCTGGAGGTAACTGGGCTGCACAAGTAATCCCACTTGAGTCTGGCTATCAGGTTGTCGTGTTCAGTTCCTGAACGGCGCGAAGACTAAATCATTTCCTTAGGTTCCCTTTGCCGCGGAGCTGAAGAAAGCTCTGCCAGATCTTTGCGTTGGCACTGTTGGGCTTATTACAGAGCCGGAAAAAGCTGAATTCTACCTTAAAGAGGGCAAAGCTGACGTTATCCTGCTTGCAAGAGCACTCCTACGAAACCCCCACTGGCCGTTGCATGCCGCTCAGAAACTAGGGGCTAAGGTCAAGCCCGCCAATCAATATGAAAGGGCATGGGAAGGAATTACGCCAATTCCAGCACCTGGTCGATAAATCGAAGTGTACAGTATATTGACAGTGTGTTATAGCTACACAGATACACAGTGAAGAATCTAGTACTATGGCAGGAGGGTAAAATTAAAACATGCAAATTCATGGCGATCCCTTTGAGCTCGTGCTCATATACCCGCTTGTCCTACGGCTGTACCCAAACGTTTCACCCTGATAGCAGGTCCTGGTTTGAGCTCGATGAATATTATCGAGAGTGATATTAACGTCAATCCTGTCAATAGGACGTATGTGTATCCTACGCCGACGGCTTCGAACAGGAGCTCTAGGACTGAAACCAAACCGGCTCCCAAGAGACAGGGGACGAGGTTATTCTGTAGGTAATTCCTAGTTAAGCGAGTAACCCTTAATGAAGGGGCGAAGGGAGACGCTCGCACAAGCTGTGACCGCTGAACTTCGGTTAGGGACAAGATCAAGCATGATCGTCGAGGAACCACTCATAATGCCGACACACAGATATCCAACTTAAATAGTCATGTTAATATCAAGGTTATTGTCGTCGATTTGGGTTGCTTACTGATTGCCTGCAGAATCAACGGGACAGCGATGTTTGCGTGTTTCTCCAGTGCCCATCCATAACCGGCTGTGCAGGCAGCTAGAGCAATTGTGAGTGGTGGAATAAACCTGAGGCGAGCCTAAGATTGCAAATGTCACATTCTCGGCGGACGAATTCTGGGGTAATGAACCCACCCTTTCCAGCGGGAAGTTTGGTAGTTTGTCGATAGACTCGAGATCCACTTTCTTAAGGTCATCCAATTGCTGCTCCGCGAAGCGCACCTTCTCTGCGTGGTACCACTTATCCAACAGCTTTCCATTCACACAGCTCCCAAGAGACATCCCACCCCCGACAGCCAAGAAACACAATCCTATTTCTATCTCATCCAAGAATGAATACGTTCTTTCGAAGAGTGGGGATGTGGACGCTACAACACCATAGAATGCGCCGCAGACTAACGCGTTGACGGCGAGTAGAAGCAGGATATCCATTTTTGCAAAGAGCCTGAGGGGGTTTTCGAACGATTCCTTTAGAAGGGGGTCTCCAACTTGATTTGCGGGGACGTCTCTCCCCACAGTTGGAATGATGGGTGCATATAATATCCTAGAGAGCTTTTTTTGTCTGTGTCGAGCCACAGGAAGTGTTTCTGGCATGAAACTAAACCCTCTATCAGCCACATCATCAGCGTGACGAAAGTACTATGAGGACTTACATTAAGATTATAACAAGGCATGTTGATGCAGCGATGCATAAGAACCAGAAAATTGATCTGAACAGCGCGAGTAAAACAAAACGAAGCTGAGATTGCGAACAAACGGTGTACCTCCACCCGAACTTCTGCGCCAGGGCATCGCCAACCACCGGACCTATAGCCGGACCTATCATGGGTCCAAGCATAAAGAATCCAAAGAATCCTCCGCGCTTCGTGGGTGCAGAGATGTCGGAGATCACACCTGCGCCAATGGCAATGGTACTTGCAGAACCTGCCGCTTGAAAGCATCTCAACACCATAAGCAACCAATATGCTGAGGTAGGAACCAGAGCTAGTCCGATGCATGATAACGAGAGCACAAGGAGACAAGCAACTATAATGGACCTTCGACCAACATTGTCTGACAGAATTTCCCAGATCATCGGAGCTGGGAACTTCGTTGTTAGACGTGAAAGCTTCACGGACTTCGAGATGACCCACCCACTCCCTGCAGAACCATATACAGAGTCACCTAAACATGTATATCCCGTTAGTTATTCACTGTTCGCCAAGATAGCTCGCCTACGGTCAAGTTGATGAGTTCCGTTGATTTGTCAAACACAGCTGTGAGAGTGGGTATCACGGGAAAGTAGATGTTCGCCGTAAAGGGACTGTAGATAAGGACAGCGCCCTTGTCAGTAATAATACTTCCAGCGCCACGTTCTGCATTTACCCACCTAAAGATCCCAGCAAATGCAACCATACCCACGATCAACCACTTCTCTTTGTTCGTAAAGATGGCCTCGTTACCAACTCCTGGGTGTATGCCCCCATGAGTGCCCTCCCCCGCCAGCAGTCTTTCCTGCGAAGACTCCGGCAAGGTTTCCGTCGAAATACCAGAGGTCAAGAACACGAAGCGTGGTAGTTCCACCCCTCCCTTCTCGGAAGAGTGCTCCTGCATCGTTGGTTGTGGCCGGTTGGCCAGTGGTTACACAAAGAAGGAGACCGCATGTTCACAGGTATGGATTTAAGTACTCGTATTTCCTGTCATCGTAAATATAGGACCCATCCTCAGGGGGCATTGCATTAACGAAGACATCAACCTGAATGATGTTGTATCCAAAGGCGTGAAGCAGAAGTTCTGATATCTTGTTTCTAGCCTGCGACTCGATCCACTCCATTGACACGTTCAGTTTACTCGGACCCACAGCGGGTGAAGGTGGGATGTCAGCAAGGGACATGAAGACTATTGTCGCAGGTTCGTTGGACAGAAAATACCTGGGCGGCTTTTCTTGGTGACATTGGCATCATTCTGAGATTATTGGATGTGGCAGTATCAGTAACAACTCGCCAACCTCGACATCTTCTCGCCTGCGTTCGGGCTGGGTTGGGGTCCCTGGAAATTTTTCTCCAAAACCTCAGTCTGACAGCGCCTCCCCGCATACTCTAGAACAAACTGAAGAATGAGTCCAAGCGAGAAGTAGTATAGTGGTAACTTGAAGCTGACCGAAAACGCATGGTAGACCCGTGGGAGTCTGTGTTGTGACGCATGACATGCTGGAACACCGTCAGGTCTACTGGCTTCAATGTGCCAACCAAATGCCAACAGATTTTCCAACGACGACTGCGCAGCAACAGTGATTCTCAAACTTGACAGTCTTACCCGTGACTTGAATTGGAGCTCGAAGAAGTCGTGGCCTGAATTTGTATATAACCAAACGAAACCAAGCCATTACCACCAGGGGTTGGCTGCGAGACGATTCGGAAGGAGTTCGTTCTGCAAAATTTGCAAATTGAGAACAAGGAAGCCCGTAGACGGCAATCCTATCCACACCTAGGTATCCCGAGGTCCGAGATTGATGTCTAACCAGCTATGGCTAGGAGCTGTGCAAAATATAGTCTGAAAACCAATGGGCATCCGGTCGGTTTGAAAACTTGTGTTGTTAAAAGAGTTATAAGTAGTACATGTATATATGGATGGTTGCAGTAGGTATCTATCTAATGAGAGATTGAGAAATCATGATATGATGTTCGTAACGCGAGTTCGGAATATTTAGCAGTATCTATTTCCGTTCCACTACGACTCTTAGGCGCTTCTTTCTGATCTTGGGACCGAGCCGCAGTTCAAGAAATATCACAGGCAGGGACAACAACGTTATTCCGGTCAACGAGACATACGTCCAACCAACACCAATAGCTTTGAACATCAGTTCGATAACGGATACCAAGGCAGCACTCAGGAGGCAACGGACGAGATTATTCTGCGTGAACCAGGTGAGCACGTATCGGTGATCATGAAACATAGATGTACTGACACAAGCCGTGACTGCAGAACCCTGGCCGGGAGCGAGGTCGATCATGATTGTGGATGCACCGTTCATGATGCCTATACACATATATCCGCCTGCGATAGCATGTCAAATCCGACCCTATGATCAAATGACTACACTCACTAATGAACTGGAGAATGAGAGGTATAGCGATGTTCGCATGTTTTTCTATTGCCCATCCATAACCAGCCGTGCAAGCTGCGAGAATGATAACGAGGAAAGGCATGGAGCTTAGGCGTGCCTAGATACCCCAAACATCGATTTCAGCATGCGTGCTGATACCAGACTCTGAGGGTCTTTTATCTCACCCGCTCCAAGGGAAATTCAGGAAATTTGTCAACGGTCTTCACATCAACCTGCCTTTCCGAGTCGCCTGACAGCTTCTCTGCAAACCGTTTCTTCTCGGCTTGGTACCATCTATCCAACAGCTTTCCGTTGATCGTACTTCCAACGCCCATCCCGCCTCCTATAGATAGGAAGCACAGCCCAATCTTCGTCTCATCCAGGAATGAGTATGTTCGTTCGAACAGCGTGGATATAGACGCTACAATGCCATAGAATACAGCGCAAACAAAGGCGCTGATTAGCAGTAGGAAGACGATGTCGAGCTTCGTAAATAGCTTGAGCGGATTCTGAAATGGTTTCCTTGGAGGCGGGTTTTGCGCTTGGGTATCAAGAGCGCCTTTGTTCTTCTTACCGACGACTGGGACGATCGGAGTATATATGATCTTCGAGAGCTTGTCTTTCCTATACCTGACCGCAGAGAGAGTCTCTGGCATGATACTCAACGACCTGTCAGTGGTCGCTTCGATGTCAGACGAGTAAAAGCTTACATTATGATGATTACGAGACATGCAGATACAGCAATGCAGAGGAACCAGAATATTGACCTGAGAAGCACGGTGAGAGAGATATCCCGGGGAAGGATGATATCAAACAAACCTCCACCCCAGTCCTTGTGCCAACGCACCACCAATGACTGGTCCAATTGCGGGGCCTATCATGGGTCCAAGAGTGAAGAATCCAAAGAACCCACCACGTTCAGCAGCGGTGGATATATCGGAAATTACGCCCGCCCCGATCGCGATAGTACTTGCAGAACCAGCAGCCTGCAAACACCGTAAGATCATAAGAAGCCAGTATGCCGAAGTAGGGACTAGAGCCAGGCCAATACACGATAACGAGAGTATAGTGAGACAGGCGGCTGTGATGGGTCGTCTGCCCACATTGTCCGAGAGCGTTCCCCAGACCATCGGTGCTGCATTCTTCATTAGAAAGAAAAGTTTGAGACATTAATATAGCCACTCGCCTATGCCCTGTAGTATCAAGTACATTGTAACCTACGTTCGTCCGTGAGTAGGTGAATGGCGGATGTTCATGCGACTTACTGTCAGGTTGATAAGCTCTGCGGACTTGTTGAAAACGACAGCTAATGTAGGTATCGCAGGAAAATATATGTTCGCTGTAAATGGACTGAACCCCTCGACGACACCCTCATTAGCAGCAGCACCAGAAATGTCCTCGGCAACCCGACTCACCTGAAGAACCCAGCAAATGCGATTATCCCGACAATTAACCACTTTTCTTTTTTCGTGAACACATTCTTGTCGTCGTATGCTTGAGGTGGTCGATCCTTTCTGTTCTTCTCGTCTTCTAGTTTCTCCTCTGGTAGTCCCGAGACCTCATTCAAAGGAGCTGAAGGGGTGTCCTGTACTGATTCCGCTTTCCTCTCTTCATGCTCTTGCGTCATTCTCGTTACAGAAGGTCGTCAAGAAGTGAGGGGCAATTTGTCAGAGAGAGAGCCCAGAGGGGATTGCATGGGAGTATTTAAAATAGAACGTGTGGATGCCGCACCCAAAGGGGAAAGTCACATCAACCTATTTTCAGCTTTCGGTATCCTATCCGAAATTTTTTGGGCTCGCAGGATAAAACATCGGACCAGATTTTGTGCGAGTACCTTTAACAGCCTGGACAACTTGGTAGATATTTCAGGCAGAGACTCAATGACGCCTGATTGTAACCTTCCTCTGTTAGCTTGTTGAGCGAAAAATGTGCCACCCTCGGTGGCGGTGTTATCGCTTCGAAGCTGTTCGCATTGATGGGAAAATGAGTGAAAGTGTAAACTGTGCACGGAACGTCAGCCACCGCGTGAGAGCAAAAGAAAGCAGATATGCATCAGGACCCTTCGCTTCGATGATCTTCCCGCTAACCTGTCTTTCAATAGCTGCCTGGAAATAATTTCGACTGCTTGAGCCAAATCACTAATATAAACCGCGTGGTTCCACCGCCATAGACGGGTAAGCTTTGCTAATTTGGCAAACCTCTGCCACATATCCAGTGCAATCACCAATTCTGCATTTCATTTCGGTTCTCCAAATTCCGAGATTTCGAATGACTTACATCGAAAAAAATAGACCTCCGTTCCAGACATCAAACTCGGCCTTATGATTGTCGCGTTCGGGCAAATCTCCAAAACTGACCTCTCCACTAGCCCTTTCGTCCTAGCGCGTGGAATCCGGTCGTCAGAAACAGCCCTTGTCGCACCGAAATGCACAAGTTTCGCTTCGGCTTGCTCTTGTGACGTTTTCCGCTCCATGCCATTGGATCTCATCAGGTTGCTGCGGGGACCCATGCATTAATCCAACGATTAAACCACAACTGTTGCATTCTCGAAGGCGAGTGGTAAGGTGTGTGGTTTGGTTATGTCTAGCGCTACAGGTGGTAGAAGGCCATTTGGGATCTCTTCCTCGAGTTTAGAACAGAGAGGTCGAGGATTGCGAGAAGAGAGTTAAACTCGGCGTATGGCTGCATCGAATATTGGTGTTGCAGCAATTTGGCGGGCAATGTTGGAGTCTCGGGAACGCACACAATAGGTTGAATCTGGAAGTGCTTGACTCACCTAAGAACCCTGCACCGCATGCGATGACTTTACTGGACAACATTCAAATGTATACTGGGAGACTACGGCCTCGCGTATTCGAGCGATATGTTGTCGGTATCTGTGGAAAGGTCAGTGACGTAGGCCCTGTGCGGCAACCCCGCCAGCTGCCAGATTAGGCCATAATCAGTCCATGGTGAGGTCTTAGTTTTGAAGCCGGGGCGATGATAAAGAGTTCGGTTGGCCGTATATTTGGAGGAGAGCATAACCTGAGCGAGCTCCCTCACCAGCTGCGATTACGATGGTATGTTGTCTATGCTACCAACAATAACCACACCGTCTTCCAACCCAGCTGTTCTCGATCGGCTCCGCTTTTTTGGTTGTTTTGCGGGTGCTTCTTGGACACTACTCTCCTCTCTATTTTCTTGTTCATGCACTGGTTCAGGTTGAACAACAGGGGGTGGCGGAGCGCGAATCTCTGGAACAGGGCCAGAGAAGTCTTTTCCTGTCATACGTTCTAGCATTTTCATATCTGCGGAATACATGCGTTTAGTCTAGTGTCGGTGGGAGTCGCCAGCGCAGAACTCACCAACTGGTATCCTGTTATTGAGGCAATAATTTATACGAGCATGATTCTTCTTGTCTTCCGCTTTGAATTTGTTTTTGCATGATTTGCGATCTCGACCAGGTAATACATAAGCAATAAGTTCATAGTTTTCTCCATACTGCGCAAGAGCCTACAAAGACTATAAGTATGTATCCAAAGGCTCAATCAAGCGGCCAACTCACATTATAAAACAATTCTGTCTCTTCTGCACTCCACCGCGAACCGCGATATCGTTTTCCATACGTCCCAGAATTGACGAACTTGGTATAGTCGGATTCTACGACGTGTGTATAGTTAGACGTATCCTCGTTTTCAGTACGGTCAACGACAAGGGAGTCTTCGTCGATGATAGCTTCGCCGTTGGGACCTATTCGAACCTGAACATTGTAACGGCTGGTCTCCATTTGCTGGGAATAATCGATTCCGGTCTCCTCATCTGCACCTGAGGTGCTTGGGGCTACCGAGGAACCGTTGGCGTTCCGGCTCTCACCTCCAGCAAGTGGATTGGGTGGTTGACCTGACTGCTCCAGTTCCTCGTCGACTGGTCGACCATATTTTTTAGCTTCCATGATAGCCCTCATCCTCGCTCGTCTCTCCCTGTTCCTCGCCTTCCATGCCGCATGATTGCTCAAAATCTCCGCTGCTTTGCTACTGACGCGACCTTGACCTGTATCGCTACATAATGTCGCCATTGTCACGATAGTGGGGTCGATGTCTTCACCAGGATCTGCGTCGGGGTCGTAAGGAGGGAGTGACGGTCCACGAGACCGCCGTTGGCGGGGGGTGGTACTACGGGATTTAGGATTCCTAGTGGATGGGCCATCCTCTGTTTCGCCGTCGCTGGTGGTTTTTGACAAATTCCGTTTCCGTTTTGGTTTCTCCTCTGAGTCGTCTTGCAACTGTTTTCGGGGTGTGGATCCGGATGCATACGGCTGTTGAGAACTTTCGAGAGTGGGTGTCGGGATTAATGTATTCGTGACTTCAGTTGGAGCCGTCGGCCCTGAAGGAGTGAGGATGACCGTGCTTGACTGGCTTGGACCAAGTGGCATAATGGGAAGCATAATAATGGGTGGCCTACTCTCCTGACGAGTGGGGATATCGGTCATATTTACGGACTCTGCCGCAGAACGACCAACGCCAATGAGTGTAGGAGGAAAATTAGAGGTACTGACGAGAACGGGGGGAGAGTGAGAGGGAACAATGGTGGGAGGAGTGTTCGTTCCTCGAGCAAGCACAGGCGGTTCCTGGACCACATGCTGTGGAGATTGTGGTAGAATGGGAATGGAGTCTGGACGGGGAGGAGGGACTTGTTTCAGTGGTTCGCGACCTGGGATTGCTGTGGAGGGTATGGGAAGGGACAATGAAGGGGCAGGCGCTGCTGGAGGAGCTGGAGCTGGAGTGGCTGCAGGAATGATTGGGAGGTCTGACGGCGTCGTGGACTGTGTGGGAGTCGCTGTCGGCGCACGCGACCGAGCTTTGGCGATGGGCTTAAAAACGGTGCTCCCTTTTTCTAGAGCGTGGAGACAGG
The DNA here is from genome assembly GCA_018524415.1 of Podaxis rugospora. NCBI lineage: Eukaryota > Fungi > Basidiomycota > Agaricomycetes > Agaricales > Agaricaceae > Podaxis > Podaxis rugospora. Next base: position 43,527 of record JAEUWL010000114.1, read on the forward strand.
GTTGAGCAGAAAGCAGGGCGGGGTAAAAAATAAATAATACTCACGGACTCTGCTGCTCATGTTTAGGGTGTTCAATGTCGTTGATCAAGATTGTTGGGGAGAGAGAAACATTTGTAGATAAGCTGTGAGAGGTGCATGAGAGAAGTGTTTAAAGGCAAGCGATCAGGACCTGGAACATATGGACCCGACAACCGTCCAGAATTGGAATATCGCCAAGCTTCCTTCTCAACTCCATCCCATGGCTCAAGTCGACCTCCCTTATGGCAAGAAACGAAACTGGGAACTCGACACTGCTGATGTTGACATCGGCCTCAAGTCCATTCCAGAGAGGTGATGTCTTGTCTTGGCAATATTGACCTTGGTTGCTGATTGACATCCTTTGTTTAGCTGTGTCATCGCGCATTCATTGCGTCAGTGTACGTCCTACAACTCTTCGCTGTCATTGAATGGCACTTTGACAATGCTTCAGCTAGAGAGAAGTTCCTGCTACACACTTTTCCAAAATTCACCAGTAAAGCTCGTGGTGCAAAGGCACCAGAGCCACCACCGCCTCATACGATCATGTCGAGAGGGAAATGCGACCTTATTATCGGTCCACACCAATTTCGAGACACCATCTTCTACGAGGTGCATTACATGCAACCGGCATCCACATCTCCAACTATTCAAACTCCATCTGTCCCAGCGCCAACGACTTCTTACTCGTCCTATCCCGTCAGTGCAGCTCAACCATCTTCAGCGCCGTCTACTACTTCCACAACTACAACGTCCGCTCCTGGGTCATCGGATGACCCGAGTATATCCCAGCTTAAACTCGCTTTAGGAGGGGGAACGGAATATACAGTCTCATCGGACCTCGTTGCGAGAATTCACCATGAGGCGTCCGTCAACCCCATCTTTGCCACCAAGTTCCGACTCGCTGTAGATCCAAACGCGACCCAAGAACAGATAAGAAACTTCGCCTTCGCTCTCCCACATCTACCAGGCGTCAGAGTCACCGGAGTCCCGACTTCTTTGACCTTATCTACCGAACAAGTTCGTCTGCCGCCTGTAAGAGAATGGGATCTGGTCATCGAATTCAATGAGGCGCCGAACGAACGATGGCTAATGCCGAGGGGCACTCTTGCTTCATGCTCGCGTCTGGTGAGCAAAGGTAGTATGAGTTTATCGGACGCGTCTCTCACCTTACGACTCCCTCTACCTCAAACCCAACCAAAAGCCACGGCCTTGGACGAAACAAACACCTCGGAAAAAACACCGTCAGACTCGACGCCCCCACACCCTGTCAAACTAACGCTCCGTCAGGTACCGAATGCTGTCTATGATCTTGTGCTCGAGTGGATTGGTGGGGATGATAAGAACAGGGAAAATGCGGCGGCGCTAGCGAAGATAGTGAGTATCTATGACCTTGACGTTTTGCCCTTACTCATAGGGATGTGTCCACTAGCCTAAGAGACAGAAGGTCTATCTGCCTCACCGCCTTTCTCAGGGGGCGTTGTTATCCCAACTACAGGCTGTACGTCTCTTGAGCTCCTATATCCGCACTTCCTCAATAATCTCTTCAGGCACAAACGCCCAATTATACCATGAAACCACTGAAACAAGGCCCTTCCAATCCACCTCGGCCAAGGCGCAAGCCAACACAAAAGCAGAAACACCCGCCGCAGGAAGTTCTAGCTACAACAACGCCGACCGAAAACCAGAATTGCACTGCTCCCACCTCAACAGAAAAACCGACAAAACCGACAAAGGAGCCCAAGGGACCTAAACGCCGACGATACCACCAGTCCACGGCGAAACCAGCCCCCATGCCGATACGATGTTTCTCCTGTTTCAAGACAGATGTGCCACTTATGTTGGGCGGACGTGAGTATCTTCCTGCACGTCTTATCGTGATAGCGTTACTCATAATGTGGAATATAGGATATTGTAGGGAATGTGTCGATGCTGGGAAAGCCAACATCGCTATACCACAATTACCCACCAGAGGCTCCCAATCATCATACACAGTTACCCCTTACGTTTCCTCCGCTGTTGCCATGTCTGTGACTTCTACAACAGCGCCTTCTACACCCTCACAATGGCAAACCACAGGAGTCCCAACCCCCACTGGGTCATCGCCAGCCATTCCTTCTACTCCTCAACCGCCTCAAACTGTTCCAGATACCAAGCCGCCAACTTCCGAAAACACTCCTAATGCACAACCATCAACCCCCAACAGATAGAGCCGCTCTTTGTACTTCTGTTACCTCAGTTGTTCGTTTTTTCTCAGACCTTAGTTTGATTTCGCGGCGCTATTCATTTTGTTCATGTACAATTCCGGTCTTACTCCTGTATGTTTTCGAGTATATAAAATGTCTCCACGTAATTCTACATCCGGTGATACACCATACAAGTTGCAAATATTGTATACAGTAGTGATAAGTTAACATTTGCACACGCTTGGAGATTGGGAGAGAAGGAGAAAGGAGTTATAAGTAGGTATAACGGTAGTCTACCAGGATAATAATACTGGAGAGTACTTTCGTCCTAGTGTAAACGTGCGACTACCGAGTGTGCGGGGGGTCTGGCCGAGGGGCTTCGGGACGAAGGCCTTGGTTTGAATCACGTGATCCGATGGGTGGCAAAGCTGGGAGAGAGCTTGGAAGCCACCTGGCGGATAAGGGTGAAAATCCAGACCCAGAGCGAATGGGAAGCCAAAGGCAGGCCAACGGACCAAACCGAAGGATGCCAAGTGGCAGTGCCCAAGAGGAGTGAACTCACAGAGGGCCAGTTGGCAGCCCGGGGAAGGGGCCAGGTGGCCTGCCCCAGCGGAGTTTCACTCCGAGGGAGGGAGAGGGGAGAGAGTAGTAAGTAGTAAGTGGTAGGAGAAGATAACAATGTATTGGAAGGGAGAGTAAAACATTATAGGGAGCCTGGTATGGGTACTGGGATGCCTAATCTAATGCGGAAGTCCTCCATAACTGGAGAGAGGTCTAAGAGCTGAGCACGGAGATATGCATGGGAAGTACTGAGAGGGATGATGTCTTCCAGGCGTCTCCAATAAAGGAGGAAGGCCAGGGAGGTCCAACCACCAGTGGCCACTACGACATCAGGGGCTACACCAGAGAGAAGGAGGGCAACGGCTCCTCCAATGCAGAAGCTGTGACCAGAGATCAAGGGGGCAGAGGGAGTGGACCAGAGAGTAGATACTGTGGACATGAAAGAGCTCTTCAACATATGGCTCCAGGAGCCATCATCCGAGTGGAAACCAAATAAAGAAAGGGAGGGAGGAGCTGTGATATTGACTGAAAGATGGTTCTTCAGGGCCTGAACAGGGCAGAGGTCATCTGTCCGAGAAGTAATGACCACTGTAGCGCCATCGGACTTCGTGGTTTTAGTCCATGGGATAAAGAAACTAGCTGAGGAACCCTCCAGAAGGTCCTTGAAATGTATTTGAGTAGAACGGGTGGCATGGTAATGAGGAGAGAATTTCGAGGGGCTAGGAACCATAGTCTCTCCCAGCCGGCAGCAGCCAAAAAAGGAGACCAGAGCTGTAGCCCATAAGGCAGCATCGAAGGATCGAGAGAGGTCCAGCCGGGACTTGAGAGTCTGGAGGTGATCGAGGGATACCGGAGGCCTCAGTGGTTTCTTGTAAGAGGTATCTAGGCGAGAGGCTGCAGTGTGGACCAGTTTAACCCTCTCATCATCACCGTGCCATGGGGCTTGGTTGAGGATGTGCCAGCAATGGAGACCAGAGAACCAAAGGTTAAAAGTGGATCCACTGTAATAGCCGGCATATTGCGAGACAAATGCGACCAGAAGGGAAGGGGAAGCAGGCATACGGGCTGATTCCGGGATATTCCAGGAATCACAGAACTGGGTAAAGCGGAGGAGGCCTGCAGCATAGGAAGATCTGGTGTTGGGTGCTAGGGCTTGGAAGGTAACGATGCGTGACCGGGAGATCAACTCGGCTGGGATCAAGGATGCATCTAGAGCAGACTGGGACTGTGCAAAAGGTGAGGACCATGCGAGGAGTCAAGAGTCAGCTGAGACTGATGGCCGAAGTGAGCTGCCCTTGATGTCAGGTGCGCGACGTGAGGAACGGATAGGGAGTGAAGGCAGGGGGAGGCTGCCTGTACGGCTAAGGAATCTGTTGTCACCATAAGCCTTAGCATGCCGAGGAGTCTTTCCTTGAGTGTTATGGGTATTAAGTGGTGGGTGGACTGCTGGAAGCTGACTATATGCCATGCCATCTGACTTATTCAGGTCAGGTTGGGGGAGAGGCTTGGACTGAGTGACTGTAGGTGAGGAATGGACTGTGAAGCAAAGTACATTGATGATTGGGCATGGTGAGTTGGTAGAGCTACATGCTTGCAAGAAAGAAGTACAAACTGAAAGGATTAAAGCGAAGCAAAGCAAAACTGCGATTCGAATGAGGGTGATCCATAGAACCATTAAACGTACTCGATGGCAGAGGAGAGTTCAGGAGGGATGATGAAAGTTAAGGGAATGTGAGAAGAACGTGAGGGAAGAATGCCACGTGATATGGGATCAGCAGGATTAAGGGATGATTCTATGTACTCGAAAAAGAGGAGAATAAAATTCGGGCAAGTGATGGCTGTCGTACAACGGATGGAAAGGTTGATATGGTAGTTAGGGCTATGACCTTTGGCAACTGCACCTATAACACCCATATTGTCTGAATGGATGAGTATCTTGCAGTGCGAGAAGCCAGAAGCATGGATGACGTAGATCATCAATTCGACTGCCACCATCTCTAACCAGCAAATGCCACGCCAAATATCGTTGGCGACCCGAGGGGTGTTCCATTCTGGCCGGAGTCTGAAAGCCATCCATCGGTTGCCTAACATAAGGCCAATACCCCAAGAGGTGCTAGTGTCTACATAAATATTAAGGTCGAGTGAGTCCGTGAGGGGAACAAGGGGGTGGGAGAAGGAACTAGAAAGTAGGGTAGACTTCCACCATTTTAAGTCAGTGAAAAGAGAAGGAGGAGGGTGACGATGGGTGAAAGTGTCCCCATTAAAAGAACGAGCGAAATTGGAAAGGGATGAAAGGTAAGAACGTCCCTCAAGGTATACGAAAGAAATATAGCAAAGAGAACCATGAATGCGTTCAATGTCCCGAAGGTGACATGAGGATTTTCTAAAGCATGAAATAAAAGTTTTAACACGGTCAAGAAATTTTAAGCGTTTGTGTTCCAGTAATGATACAGTTTTGAGAATTGTGTTCCAACGAAGGCTGATGAAAATAAAATCAGAGGAAAAGAAAAGAGTGCCCTTCTCTGGATGCCAAGGAATGTGCAAGCACGAGATGAGGTCGAGGCATTGAGTACGGTCATATGCGTACGAGAGGTGCCCGTCATGGTGCGTGCCGCCTGCAACTGGGAGCTGGATGACGTTCAAGTCGTCCTCGTATTTGAAAACTGGATCTACACCCTCGCAGCACCAGATGTCGACCATCGCATTGGCAATCATGCCTGCATTACTGCTTGCAGAGGATGCGCCAAAAGGGTGCACGTGATCGATATAGAAGTAACCTGGATGGCCTTGGACGACTAACCAAGGTTTGTGGTGAGGGGAGACAGGGCAGGTACGGTGGAACTTAGCAATATCAAATGTGCAAGCTTGGGTCCCCGGAGGGGCAAGAGCAATCTAATAGTGGTATGAGATAGGTGGTAAGGTGGGTAAGGAGTAAGGTAAATGAGGGGTAGGGAGGATATGAGGTGTAAGGAGGATAAAGGGAGGGTAAGGGGGATAAGGGGGGTAAGGAGGATAAGGAGGGTAAGGAGGAGTAACGTGGGGTAAGGTAAAGGGTAAGGATGATGCTTACCGATTCAGCAACCTTAATGGCCGTGTCGAAACGGGTAGGGAAGGATGCTTTATTAATGAAGGAATTAACTGAGGCCACCAATTTTGTGGCCTTGGATAAGTGACGGCAAATGCGAACTTTGTCTGGCAAACTGGGAGCCTGGGTTTGGATATCAGCAATAAGGGGTGAGGATTGGAAGGGGCCACGAAGGATGGCCTCCATCTCAGAGTGGGTGAAGGGGCTGTCCATGTGGCCGGAATTAACTTCGTCAATAAGGTAACTGTCGATTAAGGGCCAATGCTCCTCAATGGAGTTGTGATTATGAAGGATATTGGTCTGTGCGAGAAGAGGCATCTCGCCAAGAGGAAAGCCATGTTTAAGGTTATGCACCAAGTCAGGATAGGAAGCAGTTAAGTGATGCTTGGTGAGGAAGGACTCAAAGGCGTCCGGGTCATAAGGGGAGACAATTTTATCAAAGAGGTCGGGCGGGAATGAAGTACGGGATCAAATGGCGGTCGGAGGATGATGGAATTACAGAGGCGGGGGTAGGTGAGGGGAGATGGGGCCGCTGTACGAAGAAATACCTCAGTTCGATTGTTGGCGACACTTCCAGTGGAAAGCACCATGGTTGGGGGATCCACAGAATAAGCAGACGTGGAGTCTGCTGGTATCGTGGTCTGTGCCACAGGTTTTGCCGCCGTTGGCGTCTTTGATGGAGAGAGTATTGAATCTAAGGCAGATCTCGTCCCCGTTGGGAGAGAGTGGTTTGCCAGTGTTGGATTTGACCCACGTTGGCTTGCCATCGGGAAAGGTATCCTTAAAGCGATTGTGGCAGTGGGTGTAGGC
>JAEUWL010000117.1:0-48282 GCA_018524415.1 Podaxis rugospora
CTTCATCTGACCCTGTCTGCTCCCATCTGATGAGCTTGTAGATTGGCCAAGTGAGGCTACTATGGTTCCCAAGGGGTGCAACACATAAGTTGAAGCCAAGGCCTCACCTACTCTGGTCCATGAACATCTGCCTCTGTCCACTCACAGTCCACCCCTGTCCGGAGTCTGCTACCTTAACATATTGCCCTTGCCAATCAAATAACAGGGAACCCTCTCCAGCATCAATGAACAAGATGATCACATGCCAAACATTTCAAAAAGTTTATTGCCACACATGCTATGGTGGAAAAGAAGTGAGAGCCCACTCAGGGATTGCAGGTTAATACTCATGAAGTGCTCTACATCAGCAAAACCTGAAAATCTTTTTCTGACTTTTTTTGACTTATAAAAAAAGTAGACTTTATTCTCCCTTAATTACTGCCCAAAAAAAGGAATTTTAAGTCGAGAAGGCCAAAAAGCCCATCAAGGCAGCAAAAAGGCAATTTAAAGTGAAATAAGGCATAGTTGTTTAAAACTTTGAAATGACTTAAATTTTTTTTTACCTTTTTGGACTTCCTTTTTTTTTTAAAAAAAAGTCACAAAAAGATAAAACAAGTAGCGTGAGATTTTGCTGATGTAAAGAGGCGGGAGCAAATAAAAACAATCCTTCCACAGGTTTCAGTTGTGCTGCACCCATCCCAATCCACACGCCATGCCCTTACTTAAGCATACCATCCGTATGGAGGGTTTATACAGATCATGCAGGAGAAGAGCCTTCATGTGTAAGGAGCACCAGCGGCGGCTTTGGCGGAACTTGTTCGGCTGTACAGGGGCGCACCATGCTTATATATTCATATTAGAGCGTATCCGCAAGCCGCAGTTGCAGCGAGATCCTGGGCGTGGAGTGGCTCAATTTCAATTCAGTTCTCACCGAGGATTCAACGAAAGCGGGGCTGCGAATAAGCTCTTTGCCTCCTCTCCCTTGAACTTGGGTCAACTGGAGTTGGTCGATCAGGGTCTGGTCCTAGGGTCCTCCAATCTCCGATTAACACAGACCGCAACCGAGTCGGTGAAAGATAGCTGACACAAGGGATTTTCTTGTGCGGGCAACTTGCAGCTCATATGTCAGTAAATATTCATCTTAGTATTCCGTTCCTTTCCGATGATGTGTAGTCCTGAGAGCCTCTAGCAGGTCACGCGGCGAGGTGGCATCAGCAACTTGATTAACTGAAAGCGCGGTGCGCCCATTTAAAGCTGTGCCCTGCACGGCGGACTTTGTTCGCTCTATAGAACAGATCTACAATCAATCGTGTCTTGGAAGCCTGAAGGCGTGTGCTGTTTTCATTAGCTCTGGCTTGCGGAGTCGGCAAACGTGTCCAAGATCAGACTCTTACTCAGCACTCATATGCTCTTTTTGTTTCAGAGGCATTGCCGGGGTTCGGGAAGGACTCAGGTTATGTGCACATGAATTCGTTGGTATCGTAACTGCGAAGTGGTCCACATAGCAATCGCGAGAAAACATAAGATACCACCACTTTGGGGTCCGCGACTTTCAAGAAGCGCGGTGTGACAATGCCGGCATCATATGTACTAATGAGACTCAAACTAAAGGAGCGGCGCTGGATCATCTTGCGCAATGTTCCCAAGTTTCTAGACGACTAACAGTTATCCCCAACAAGATTCGCATGCAACGTCGCCTCTCATCAAACACCTGACGTCGCCAACCTCAGAATGTCCCACGAGAAGCACAACTAAACCCGAAATACCCATATCTCTCCGAAGCTGATGAGGCCCACTCTGATAAACAGTGTCAACACATGGAGTTGATTGATATATCAACATGGCCTGAATTTGAGCACTAATTGACTGTGTACTGCCAATTTTTTCCCTCGTCGAGGACAGGTTGTACGATGGCGATACTGGAAGCCGTCCTCACCTCCACGCCGAAGGTCTTCTGTGACCATTATATCATCCTCTCTATCTTCTCCATCATACGTAAAGTCTTCCCTCCTCTCCCTGTCTTCTTACTCACCAACTCCGACCTTAGTGTATTTCCTCTACAGGACCATCATATATCCCGCCTATCTCTCACCCCTACGTCACATACCTGGACCACCCATCCTCCCTTCCCAGCCGTCTTCTTCAATCTTCTCATTCATCCTCTCTAAAATTCTTGGTCCATTTACCGGCCAATTCCCGGCAATAATCAATGGCGAAGCTGGCATTCCCCAACGCGAATGGCTCAAAACGTATGCAGGTGGTAAAGGCGTTTTGAGAGTTGTTGGACCCGTTGGTATTGAGCGCGTTATGTTTTTGAATCCGGAAGCCTGTGACAAGATCTTGGTAAGAGAGTGCGTCGACTATCCAAGGGTTCGTTTCTCCCTGTTGTTCAAATGTGTTCCGGGATTTACTGGGTTTCTGGACTGTAGCCAAAGTTTATGAAGGATGTGATGCGCATCGTTTCGGGGTATGGTCTATTAACAGTTGAAAAAGACGAGCACAGACATATGAGGAAGATGATGAATCCAGCCTTTTCGCTGTCGAATTTGGTTTCGCGTGAGTCTGTACTGGCCTGCGACTTTTTTTTTATTGGCTAACCTGGGTGCCTGTATCCTACGCAGAATTGGACCAGTACCACGACGCCATCGAGAGGTGAACTTGAAGCATCAATTATGCAGGGCTATCACACATTGACCCCAATTCATGGCAGCTTGATCAAGATTTTCAACGACTTAATATCCTCTGAAAAAGAAGGGAAGATCCTCCCAGTATACGAATGGTGTACGTCCTACCCTTCTCCCACACTCTTTCATTCACTGACGTGACGGAAACAACAGTGTCGAAAGCGACTCTCGACATAATCTGCAACACTGCCCTCTCTTACAATGCCGACAGTCTGCATAGCCAACACAGCGAGCTCGCAGACGCCTATGAACGGATGATTGATCTCCAGAATGGGGAAAACGTCTCATGGTTGATCGCGCTCGTCTGTATCCCTGGATTTTCGGCGTTCATGGAAAGTAAGTGGGCATGGAGGGCTCGAAAATTGATTGAGAAAATACCCAAATTCGGTGTGTTAAATCTCCCATTTCTGCTAAAGTTGGATTGAATATTAAGACGTTTACCGCACAGGTCTGTTGGCGGTGTTGATTGACTCGATGTACCGGATTCGAGCGGTTTCGAGAAAGTTATTGGCGGAGAAAATGCGTGAGAGTCATGCGATGGATGAGAGGGAGAAGAAGAAGGATATTATGAGTTTGCTTGTGAGGGTGAGGAAGGAGAGCTTGGAGAATGAGCCGGGTGCGTGGAGTATGGACGATGAGGGTATGGTGGACCAAGTTGTACGTTTTTCTTTCTTCACGTTGCACTTATGATTGTGGATTAACCATTGATGCTTCATGCCTAGTTGACATTCCTTGGTGCTGGTCATGAGACGACGGCCTCTGGGCTTGCTTGGGTACGTCTTGAGGAATTTCTTGCTCAGTTGCTTCGTTGGCACAGGATCACTAATAATTTAAGTGTACAGACATTGTACCTCCTCGCAGCGAACAAGGAAGTGCAGGATAAACTTCGCGAGGAAGTTACCCCCGTTCTAGCCGCAAATCCAAGGCCCGAATACAGGACGTTAAAGGAACTACAATGGTTGGATTGTGTCGTGTACGTTCCGCTCCCCACCTTCCGTTGACGATCTGCTAAGGACACGGATGCAGAATGGAGAGCCTCCGTATACTCCCACCCGTTCCCATGACATTCCGGCAAGCGGCAAAAACGGACTATGTCGACGGCGTACTCATACCGGCGGGTACAATCCTCTACATCCCAGTACGTCCTTTAATCAGCACCAAGAAAACCCATTCCTTGACGTTGAGAGTGTAGATCCGCGTTGTGAACACATGGAAATCGATCTGGGGCCCGGATGCTGAAGAGTTCCACCCTGAACGATGGTTGAATCTGCCGAAGAGTTATCACTCACATTACTCGCTCCTCTCTTTCTTTGCTGGTCAGCACGCGTGTATCGGGAAGACGATGGCGATTATGGAGATGAGGACTGTCCTTGCGTGGGTTCTCTCTCTCTCTTTTTTTTAGCATGTTACGTTGAGCATTGGATGACACTGACAGGTCCTTGATTGCGAATTTCGAGTTTGATTTGGCATATGAGGGACAGCTTCCGCAGCCGATTGCCGCGATTACTATGAGTGGGTTCATGAATTTTGGGTTTGTGACTGGTTGCATGTGTGCTGATGTGTTGTGTAGAACCGAAGGACAATATGCCACTGAGGGTTCGGCGTGTACAACGCCAGAGTGTATGATTTGTATTTTCTTGATTGAGGCAGTATCTCTAGAAAGTGTGTTATTTTCGAAGTTTGCAAGCACAATGGTACCTTTTCTATACCCGAATGTTATCAGGCATAGCTATTTCTATGCTTCGATGATCAGAGCCCGAGAGATAACAAGTCTTGGATATTGAAGTATCACAGCTACCAGCGCAAAAATATAGACGGTGACTAAAGGAGCTCGAACCGGTCTCGGCTAAAGCGGAGAATGGCGTGACGTCGAGTAAGCGACATCGACACAGCAAAAAGACAGGTAAAATACTTACGATTCGCTTTTCTCTCAGATCCATCGGCTTGTTATGCCAACCCCTGTTAAGCGTTATAACATAATCAACACTGCCCACGTGAAAATTGCCCCGGACTTCTCAAGCTTCCAGCCTTGCTACCCGCCGTGATGAGAATACTAGGGAGTCGGCCAGGTGTCCTTCGGGTAAAGAATCCGGGCTAGAACGTAGAAGAATGCAGCCGGAATATACCACGGCGAGTTTCAATTACTTCCTCCAAAGATATGAATTTGCCAACCATCTCCTGTCAGTGCGGTACAAAGGCATAGTTGAATGGAGTGGATGGGAATAGTTTGAAAGGACCACACGGAAGTCCGATACTATGGGAATGTTTAATTGTCCAATTGTTTGTGTGTTGATATTTATTTGCGGTGATTCCGTATAGTACCTGGCCCTGAGGGCCTGAACGTGAAAACAGTCGGTAATCACACGGCTGGACCTACAAGTTAACAGGCCAGTTGTTTTATTGACGCGCTAGTGAAACCCTCTGGGATTAGAATATGAATCACGACACGGTAACAAGTAAACAGCTGGTCAAGCGTACCAGTCGTGATGATCCATAAGTAGCGCCCGGAGACAGCTTCTAAATGGGCGGGAAGTCGCACGCCGAGTGGAGGCGCAGTCACTGTCGCTGCTTGTTTCCACTCTCCCTCCTCTTCAACGACCTTAAGACCGGGAGTACACCATCAGCAGAAAAGAGAATCATGCAGCTGCTAGCTGACCAGAATGTGGAGTGAGCTCTCATGTTTCCCATCCCAGCTCGGTGAAAGGTAACTAACGTAAAGAATTTGCTGTGGAAGCGAGTCGGAAGTGATACACGTCAGTAAGTACTCAAGCGAGTGGTCTGTGCGTCTCTTTTTTCTGATGTGGCTTTCGTTGGATGTGTAGTTCATCGGGAACCTCGGGTCACGACGTATGTGGCTCCACGAGGAGAACCTGCGATGTTGGCAGGTCGCACTGACAACCTGAATACCTTTGCTTCTGAGGTGTTGTCTACACCGTCTCAACGTGAGAACTCCGTGGACCTTGACGAGCGGCCCAATTCTTTCATCGTCGACTACGATGATCCATTTGCTGATCCGCCCGTACATGACCATAGAGACGATATTATGCCTGGACAGGAGGAGACGCCTCACGGAATCCCCCCGAGGGACTCGGATACATTCATGTCCCCACCACTCGGAGCCAGGCCGTCAACCCCGAATCCCCTCACCGGTAACCACGAATATGGCTTCCGTCCTATCACTGCCAGTCTCACCACACAGGAGTCCAACGCATTATTCCAATCCACATGCGAGGAAATGGAAGACATCACCGACACTCCCGCGCAACAAACGCTACTCCTCCCAGATGCATCGTATCCAGAATATATCCATGATATACTGGCTTATACCTCAGAGTTGCCTCCCGCGAGGGTCTCCTTTTATCCCCTGTGGAACTGTGTGCTTGAGTACTGGTTCCCTTCCACACAAGGATATGAGGTCGTACAAGACTGGGACCCAAAAACGTCTTTCCAGGCGAATCGTATTATTTCACCACAACAGCAAGTAAGTGGTCTAGAGAACGAAGGATTGCCACCTACACCGAAAGTGTCCTTCGCGGTGTTCGATGCAACATCTCCGACAGAACCTCTCCTGTTTGTGCATATACATAATGCGTTGCCGGTGAACGATTTTACAAGGAGGCAGGCGAGAGTGACTATGGAAGAGACGTTTGAAACGTTGAGGGTTTGTTCTTTTAGTGCTGGATACAAGGCGCTTTGTGTGGTGAGTGCTGTGGGTGCGCGGTGGGGAATGGTTGTAAGGGAGCCTGGGTGGTTGGAGGATGAGGGAGGGAATGGGGACTGTATTGGGGAGTGGGAGGAGGACGTTGTCAGTCCGGATTCGTATAGAGTCATGGGGTATTGTTTTGAAGAGATGAAGAGCGATGTTTCTAGGAGGAGGCGGGATTGGATGCGCTGACACTATGAAAACTTGATGAGGTCGGTGATGTTAGTATGAATCTTCTTGGTATTAGACACTTTGGTATTTCTCTGAGTGTATATTAGTGTACTTTTCAGTGTCTTTGTTCCGAGTGATCAGTGGCCAGGCGGCTTTAAGACGGAGAGAGACCCCGCAAGAGGCTCAAGCAAATGGCTTCTTGAAGGATGTTCTTCGATGCATTCACGAGATACACTTCAAATAGAGTTTTCTTGTGTTATTTCGGAACAAGCCTATCATGAAACAGGTCTGGAGCCCCGATCAAACGGCTGAAGGAGATGATGCGACCAGAACAGAGGCTGTGTATCGTAGCCTGTTCCAACCGAGACTTCAATCTTGTTCGGATAGCCATGGTCGTCGGGGATGAAAATAGTGAGTGGGAATTAAGCTCGCAACGTGCTGTGGAGTTCCAGTTAACATTGTAAATTGGGAGTAGACTAGAAGTTGGAGGAGGTTCCAGAAGAATGTGTTCTGGATCCCCGGTTGGCACTCAAGCCTGGGCTCGGGATTTGCGCCTTCTATCAGGAGGAGAATGAGACCTACCTTGGTGGGGACATGCGTCTTGAAGGTTTGAATCCTGGCTAGGCATATTTATTAACATTCATGCCTTGTTGCACCACGAGTTAAGTATCATCTTGGCATCTGGGCTTACATAGCCCGACACATCATCTCGTCGCCCCGGAGATCAGGTAGAAGCCTGTTCGCCACTCAACGGCACCTTCGAGTGCAAACCCCAAGCGTTCGAAAACCACGGGATTCTGGCTCAGGCGTGTCCTATATACTTACCTGAGGATAATCCGGAAGTGTGGCTCAAGGGAATGGTTTACCAATTAAAGAGAGGACAAGGCTCGCATTCTTATGTTCCAATTGGTGCTTGTTGCTAGATGGTTAAGCTCGGTGGCTAAGCTTTCCCGCACTGTCCGAATTGAAAAAGGGATGGATCGGCGACGATTCATGACTACCCCCTCCCACCACCAATTGATTTGACCCTTGGCATTACTTTTTCATCGTTTTACGTGTCTGGTGGAGTGGGTGACTATTCCAATTGTTGGAGGGAGGGGACTTCCCAACTGCTTCTCTTTCTTGGCTTCCACACCGACTTTTGTCCTTTTTTATTTCGGGGGTTTCCAATCTTTTCGTTGAAGTATCGCAAGCGAGGTTCTGAGAAGGCGGATGAAAGAGATCATTGGGTGGGAAAGAAGAGTGAGTTTTGTGGCTTTTCTGGAAGAAACTTCAGGGCTAAATGCTGGTAAATGTTTCTTCGTTTCCCCATTCACAGTTGGCTGAGTTGAGGCTTGTGCCGAGCACCATGGTGGCTTGCACAACATTGTTGGTGCGTTTGCTGATGTTTCAAACAACCACAATGTTAATAGGAGCCGTCTTTAAGTTTTACGATCATTTGTGCACACTTGACCAAGAGGTTCGCCAGACACTGACTGACAGTGTACCGAACTTATACATGAGCTTCAGGTAGCGCACGTATGGACTCTTCCACTCAGAGGGGGCACGGTTCTCTTCATCCTGAATCGGTATCTACCCTATGTGGATACACTAATGTCTCTCAATCGTGAGTCTCAGTCAAGAGTGTTCGTCCCACACTAACGCAACCATAGTGAATATTCTGTCTGTGCATGACCCCGAAGTGAGTTCAGGTTGCCTACATAACGTGCCTCAGCTTATGAGATATAGAGCTGTCTCCGGCAAAATACAATTCTGACTTGTGCGGCATCATTTTTTCATTCACGTCCTTCTTCGCTAAATCAATCGGCAGGGTTCATCGTCTCCGGAATCATTATATCCGAAAGTCAGTTTCGTTCTTAACATGTACGCTGACACTTGAACGCATTATATCAGTAATCCTCGTTCTACGGACATACGCGCTCTGGGGAAGAAGGAGGCTCATCATGGGCATCCTTTGTTGTAGTTGTGGTGTGAGTGCCACCTATAACTTCGCGTCGACTAACATTGATGACGGATAATAGTTAACATTTATACCCGCGATTGTGATAACCCACATCGAGATAAAATCTCTGAAATGTAAGGTTTATATTCCCCTCAACGTTCCCGCAGCCCTTTACGTCGTAGCAGATATACCCACCCCCCATCCTGACCGACCTGGTTGTAAACTGGGACATGCTAGTCCCATCGTCTGGATTGCTTATATTCTTGTTGTCGTATCAGAGACAAGTACGTGAGCTTTAGCTTTCGGTTGCGCCATTCCTGACTGTGGTCTCCAGCTGTTGCCGTGCTGACAGGGATTCAAGGCTATCGTTCTCGTATGTCCGGTAATGACAAATCCTTGTGTTGATTTACTAACGAACGGTAGTTCGACACTCTAATTCGCCCTGGGTCAAACAAATGTACAAAGATGGTATGACTCAATTATTCGAGCTCTTGGAAATGCTTATAGCTGGCCGTAGGACTCCTATTCTATCTCTATCTGTTGGGTACGCCGAGGAGGGTTTTTGGCTTTTGCATCTGCTGATACAAATGTCTAGCCATGTCTATTGCCAACGTGCTTACGCCTGTCTTTGCTCCGGTGAGCGTGTCCCAAGTAACCTTCGCTTCTAGGCACTCATCTCGTAAACAGAGATCGCTTGCCAACTGGCTTGCAACGTAGGTCTGATTTTGGTAGTATGCCGTCTGAATTCTGACTTTTGTTGCCTAGCCCACAAAGAGTGCTCCATTCTGTATTGTGTAACCGAGTGCTGTTACAAATCCTTCGGCAACGATCAGGATCCCTTACTGCCCGAGTGCCGAGTGCCGCGGCGGATCAAGGGAATGGGGACCCTATGTTCACCTCATTCATGGAGAACGAAGAGGTGGACACGAACATAACAATCGTTTGTCCGTCGGATGATGGGCATGTGGCATCTTCATCTAGTCGTACTGGTAGATACATTGGATCGTTGTCGTCGGCGCAATAAACTATGTTCTAGACATGAAATATGTTGTGGGAAGTGCAGACGTGAGTTTTTGCCACGCATAATGAGGGTGCCTTTATATATCCATCCGGCGGCAATTTGGAAATTCTCATACACAACAAGCTTGTCGTCGAGCGAGCACCCGCTCTCACCATGCCAGTCGTCCGCCGTCGCGGGGTCCCCTTGCGCATTGCAGCCTTCCTTGCTATTGGCCTCGTCATCCGGCTCCTTTTCTTTTCCCCTTCAACACCTTTCCGGTCCACACATTCACACCAGATCAAGGAACATAATTTCATTGAACGTGCTACGCGAGCGGACAAGTCGCTGAACGTGCAGAAGCACCCATTTTTGCAGGCTAGGTTTGGGAGGGATGAGCGGGATGACATTTTCAATGGACTCATTTACGATGGGATGATGGACTATTGGACGAGGCTGCAGCTACCCTAGTGCGTATTTATACCCCTCTGAGCACTCACATTAGCCTCACCAGTCTCCCTAGCATCACCAATAAAGAGACAGCATCGACGGATGCTCAGCACGTTCTCAGTGCCATCGACGAACTCCTCTCGCTCAACGGCTGGGTGGCAGCGTTATGTCCGACTCTTGTCCGCCCATTCGGCCAGAGTCAAATGGCCTATAAGGACCTCATTCGAGAGAACCACCTATACTATATTGCCATTGTAATTCACTCTGCCGACCACTTCCTGGTCGACCAGCTCGCTGTTATCGTGCAAATGTCACGACGCCTTGGCAGTTCCAACATATTCGTCTCCATGCTCGACTACGACTCGACAGATGCTACGGAAACGCTCGTTGACCTTTGCGAAGCTGTCCTCACCCTCCTCAACGTCCCTTTCCGAATTCGACGCGTGCCTGGCATGACCACCGATCCTGCTGCGGCATACTACCCTCTGGAAGAAGCCTACACGAGGAACCTGGCACTTGAACCATTGCATGAACTCAAACAAAAGCGAGGGATCACCTTTTCGAGAGTTGTGTGGCTCAAGGGATTTACGTGTCCGAACGATATTCTGGAGACTATCAAGATCAGCTTCGCGAATGAGGCGGCAATGGTATGTGGGATGGATTGGGCGGAGCATAATGGGTTTTTCGTCTTCTCTGATAGGTGCGTTCATGAACACATTTCCCTCGCCATGGTTCTCTTGACAATTTGAGATGACAGATGGCGGACGCGCGATATTGAAGGTGATCAGTTCCGCCAGTCTAGATCTACCTCAAAACCAGATGCCGTGCCACCAAGAGACAAACAAGGGGCCCAACGGTACAATCAACATCTACCTTTCCAAGTGTTTTGCTGCGAGTCCGGTACTCATGTCGTCGACCCTGCGCAATCATATTACAAGGGAATCAAGTATCGAGCCGGGAATGATTTCCACAATCTTAGTCGAGCTGATGGAGTACCCGTTCGTGGTGCGGAAGCGCCTTGCCTTGATAGCAGCCAGGCATGGTTCTGTAGAGACCTTTGGGTGCGAACCGCCCATGAAGACATGCTTGGGATTGGTACGGCGAATGGTGGTGCCCCTGGAAAGGTCCAGAGAAGAGAGGTGGTGGAGGTTGCCGCGAGGGATCCCTTGATGGAACGTAGGGACGAGGAGCATGCGCGAAAGCAGCGCCGGGATGAAATCAAGGTGAACGTTGGGGATATGGAGGAAGTGAACGACGGCGTACATGCAGATAGGAAGAAGAAGGATCCAGATGCAAACGCCGGCTCCGACTACGACGCAATGCCGCCAGAGGAGGGAGGGGAGGATGTACCACCTCCGGAACCCGTGAAGCTATCGATACCCAATTCTGCATTCAGGCCAGCGAGGATACTGGTGAACCCGCGGTGTCCAACGACGTATGCAGGAGTAACACATACCCAGCTTGCGAGAGATTTGTTTGGAGAGAGGGATGGTGATGAAAAGGACAAGGTGATAATTTCTGGGAAGTATGTGCTAGATGATTGGGAGGGTGCGCCAGAGAGTTTCGTCTGTCAGGAACAAAGGCTAGTTTTCGGCGACTTGTGCTGTACATTATATTTTCTGACTAGTTTTACAGACAAACTGGCGGAAGGAAAGCACCAAAAACACAGAGACGACTCAAGTTCTCGATAAATGAGGAGTTATCCCAGCTAGAAGCTTCATCATCTTCACCCTGACTGCTTGGACATAAGGATTGGATTTCATGTTTCGCTCTGATATCTGGGGTAGTAGACTGGTTGGACACTGTACAGTTGACATTATGGACAGTATTTTTGCTTTCTTTAACAGGAGGTAAGCAGATAGGGCTGTCGAGTGAGTCGGGGACAATGATTATCCTGTGACCGGTGTATCCGAGGGAACGTAGTAGCCAATGCTTCATGTCCTTGGAATATGTGTCTCAAAGTGCAGGAATGCCACACAAGAAAGAGTGTTTCAGTATCGAAGACTCAATAGCGTTAACAAATCCTGCGCCTCCGAGGCGAAATTACAGCTGGCCTTATTACAAGTCGACGAAGAATATTTACAAGTTGCACAAGAACCGACAAACTGACCGGGCCGCCAAAAGGTCTCCAAAAAAACGGTTTGATGGACGATTTGCAATATCGTGAGGGAGGTTTTTGGCAAAACGACCGAAAAGTCAAACCTCAAAATGGTTGTTAAATACTCTGGCAAAGATTGAAGTGAAACAATAATATTTCAGGAAAGATAATCAACTATAAGAAGCGAGTTCATACGGCCTACACCAAGAAAACGCGAAGAGGAACTTGGCGATCAGAAATCGAACGCCGCACTCTGCCAACCGGGTCTCTGCTTTTCGAGCAACACCTTCTCCTCCGTCCTCCTCTTAAAGCTTGAGATCTGCTTCTTACCTTCCTTCACGATCCCTTTGACTTGTTGCTTCGTCTCGCCTGCAACGTCCTTCACCTGGGCCACGTTGGCCGGAAAGTTCGGAATTCCTACGTCCGTAGCCATCTGCCCAACCCGTCTCTTAAGGGGTACGGAAGCGGTACCAAGAGGCCCACGTTTCTCGCCACTCAAAATCTGAGGTTCAGCACCCATCGCGAAAGCGGTCTTTCCGGCTTCCTGACCCTCTCTAGAGTAGAGCTCCTGTTCGACGACAAACCCAGTTCCTGTGGCGTGGATTCCTAGCTCACCCTTCTCGCGACCCTCTCTCTTAATCCTACCGGCCTCACTCCAAATGGCCGCCATTAGCGATCCACCACTGCCCAGACCGGTATCCTGAAAAACTTCCTTTCTCTTGGCAATATCGAATGCGATTCCATCTGCCCACTCAACCGCGGCCCTCACCTGCTCCGCCAGTGTCTTCTCCAACGCCTCACGGAGACGCATAAGCAGAACAGGTCTGAACAATGTGACGAGGATCGAGTGGTTGCTGTCTCGTACTTCAAGTCCGATATTTTCAGCGAGTTTGACTTCCACCTTCTCAATCACGTTGAAATGTTTGAGGTTCTCGCGTGAGTGCGGGCCCCTGACTGTGGCAGGGATGAGGCGTAGTTTGAGGTCAAGGTCGAGTCCTTTCTCGGGTAGGTTAAAGTGAAGAAGACCCGTAAATTCGCTAGGACTCATCGCCCCGGGAGCCTTGTCTTTGTACCAAAAGGAGACGTCGTTGAGCGTCATTTGGATAGCTTGTGCACGGACGTGGGTGAGCGCGCCTAGAGCGGTTTGAGAGGGCTGAGAAGGTTCCGCTGAGGTCTGAATGTCGATGTCTGTGATGTTGCGGATGTAGATATGAGATGGGAGGATATGGAATGAAGAAATGTCGAGGTTCTCCAAGACAAACTCGATCTCTTCATCTTTGTACTCGGTCCTAGGTTCAAGTCAGTAAATATTGGATAACGAGCATGAGGTCACATACCGAGGAATGGGCAAATTTTTCATCTTAGACATGATGCGTGGAAGATAGACTTTGAACAAGTCCTGCCAGAACCAAGTAACTTGTTCCATGGCCGCTTGCAAACCTGTCTCAGCCTCCTTGCTGGCATCAATGAGACCTTTTTCGATATCCTGGTTGAAGTGCTGATGTGCCATCTTGATGCGAGCGAGGTCCTTATCCTGCGAAATGCCGTGATCGATTTTCGCGAGCTCCTGCTTGAGCTCATCAATGTTCGCCTTCCACTTCTGATCCTTTTCAAGGAGCGAATTCCAGCGCCTACACAGTTCCCCGCGCCTCTGAGCTGCAGCATCACTACGGACGTAGCCTGCCTCAGTGAGGTCGCGTCGAATTTCGCTTAAAGACTCGTGGAACCAAGCCTTGAGCTCCTGGTCTTGCACGATCATGGAGACGGTTGAACGTAATCTACGAATAAGAGGATCGAAGGAAACACCAGAAATGCGTTCGAAGAATGTTTCGAGAGCTTGAAGAGCTTTTGGTACATGTTGTTCGGGAGTCGGATCAGCGATGAAATTTGCGAGGGTGAAACCAGGATCTGAAATACTCTCCAAACCCTGATCAAGGCGCTTTTGAAGAATAATAAAGATTGTATCAAGGGAATGACGATATGCAGGATCAGACTGCGCCCGGTCACAGATCTAGGGATTAGGTCAGTCTAATGACGGGCCTTTGGGACATCAGTAACTCACAGAATAGAAAGCGTTTTGCAAACGATTGGTAGTTCGCTCCGATTTATCCTCTATGGCACCGGTAACAGTTTGAGAGGCGCCGATCATCATTGAGCCGGCGCCTTTGACAGTATCGACTCCAT
The DNA here is from genome assembly GCA_018524415.1 of Podaxis rugospora. Taxonomy (NCBI): domain Eukaryota; kingdom Fungi; phylum Basidiomycota; class Agaricomycetes; order Agaricales; family Agaricaceae; genus Podaxis; species Podaxis rugospora. The sequence continues at coordinate 14,209 of JAEUWL010000117.1, forward strand.
GTTCCCAAGCGACTTTTGCATCTCTCTCTTCTTGTAGGCGTTCCTTGTCTCTCCCCAGACTATCTCTCTTCCCTTCCTGAACATCTTGCTCCACATGACGTAATGTCGTCTTGGCCTTTCCCGCTTGAGTCTCTACCAATTCTGCAGCGTCGGCAAGCATGGAGCGCGTGACAGATGCAAAATCACCAAAGAGGTGCGCCCCTTCAGTTGTCATGTTATGATAGGCCACTTTCACAATAACATGGAGAGAGCGTTGGAGCGAATGGATGTCCTTGAGTGCTTGGTCACGGTCTTCCTTGGCCTCTTCGGTGGGAACTAGATCGCCTTGCTGGAGGTGGCAGATTGCTTCCTGGAGAATGTTGTCGTCTATAGTGACGTCATTAGGCGTACATTATTGTCGGGAACAAGATATACGCACAGTTCTTCTTGTCCAAAAACTGTTTATACGCATCTAGGATGCGTCGAACATCGTTCGCGAGAAGGCGACCCTGGGAGCTGAGTGCTTCCTGGACAGAGGGCTCAACACTGGTGATACCAACATCACTGAGCCAATCGAAAAAACGGTCGAACTGCTGGGTGGTAGGAAGTTTGCCAGCGTCGAGAGCAGCGAGGATAGAAGATGACTTGTCCATTTCAAAAGGTGAATGACGAACAAGTGAGGATATGTCTGGGATATATAGCTGGGGCTGGGTGGAGGAATGACGCTATGGGAGCTGCTCGATTAGGATAGTTAAACATATATGGAATGCCTACGTCATATGTAACATATCAAGTTGCTCAACATCCTCCTAGCTCTCGCCGGATCTCACCAGCCCATGCCATTACAAAGTAAAGCACTCCAGCGGGCAGCACGCACTTCATCGAGACTTCTCTCCAGTCCCACCTCCTTCTTCTCCGCCACTTATTCCACTTTCTCCAATACACGTACCCGTAACCCCTAAACGCGGACTTTCCACCTTCCGTTTCCAATGTTCTCCGTCTTTCCCGCTCTTTCTCCCTTTCTCTTGCGTCGATCGCTCCACCGGTGAGCCCTTGAGATGACGCAGAGTTGACGGGGAGGTTGCTGACGACCCAGATCTGAATACTACGGCTCATGCATGTCGTCGTGCCGATGACCGCCCAGACAACGGCGGGCCGTTTGCCCGCCTCGAGAATGTTGACTGTAAGATGTGTTGCCGGCCAGCAGATGCCTTGAAGCGCGAGTAATCGGACAAGCGTAGACAGGGGCGTGTAGTAATGTCTCCACCGTGTCAAAAGACCAGTCGTCAATGAAAGGCATTGGTGTGCTGTGAGAAGTGCCTGAAACAGATTTAGTAAGGCGTCAATTATGATTTAAGGTTAACATACCCAGAGCGATGCAACAATATAATCTGTTCTATCCGGTGGTGGCCTTCCCACCTTCACTACACGAGGATTCAATTCTGGTACATACGCATATATGTGCCAAAGGCACCATATGAATCCAAGAGAAGCAGGCACGATGGCTAGCAGCCTTGAAAATTCGAACAACAGCCATTGCCAAGGAAGTGTTGCGAAGGAACTTGGTTGAGAAAACGAAAGCGCATGCGACAGTCGGGAGGACGTTGGCGATACACGCGCAGTTGGCAGATGTCGGGACTATGTCCATCCATATACACCAGTCAGAAAAATCGATCAAATGAAGTCGAAATGGCACTTACTGGCTCGTCAGTCTCAGTCTCCGTCTCACCAGCACACACCATCCCGGGTGTGGTACAGATAACCTTCCCCTCCCTCTCCCACTCACTCTCACCCTCCGTCTCGGTTGCCCCTTCATCTCCCTCCATCCTCTCTCCACCCCCATCCCTTTTCAACGAAATTCCACTAGCAACCGCGAAGATACGACGCCTTAAACTCATATTACCCCCCGTTTTTGGTTTGCTCGTCCCAGGATACGGGACGTGGGCTGGATGGGAGTGTGTAAGCAAGGGTGACTGCGAACGTGAAGGTGTTGAAAGAGAGTGGGAGAGTGTGTGACCTGTGCGAGGAGGGAGAGGAGGAGGATGATTTGTTGCTTGTATATTTCTTGAATTCGACATTCTAACGCCTCCAACACCCGATCCAGACCCAGCCTCTATCCACGACGTATTAGTTACTCCATCCCCCTCCCCATTTCTCTCCACTGTCCCCTCCATATCTTCCTCCGAATTTGAGTTCCGCCTACTCGGGTGCACAGACTCGGGATTGTGTAGCGCAACGGGTACAGGCACGGGAACAGGTATTGGCATGGCCATAGGCATCAAAGGCGGTGGTAGAGAAGTATACGGTGGGGGTTCCGGAGAGTCACTACTGTCACTATTCGACCGCGAACTTCTAGACCTCGTATGGGTGTGCGTTGCGGAATCTGTAAATGGCGATGGAGCCGTGGGCGCAGATGTAGGAACGCACAACACAGGTGTCGAAGCGCATTTTTTGGGTACACGCCTTCGCACCTCACCCTCTACGTCCGTGTCGTGATAATCCTGGGCAGCACGGTCCGTAGCAACAGGCGTTAAAAATTCCCTCGAATGATACTGGTTCGAAGAAGAGGCGATTGTCGAGGTATTCAACTCCTGCGAAGAGCGGCATGCGTCGGGTAATAGTACCCGACGCCTAGTGATATTATGTGAAGGCAGTTGCGACGCAAACGGAAGCGCAATGTCCGTCGAAGACGCCGAGTTTCCCCTGCTTCTCCTTAAACCGGATTCCGAAGCTGCGTTCGTGTTTGCGTTTGCGGTTGTAGGATGTACGATATCAGGCTTGTCTGTAGAGTTTGATAACCCCATTCCCCAGGATGTTCGGCGCTTTCTCGGTCCCTGAATCCGCCTTCGCAGAAGCTGACCTTCACCTTCAGTTTACACTCCTACTCGGGCTTGAGCTTTCGGCTCAGATTAAGGTTAAACCTAAAAGGGGACAACCGAGAAAGGGTAGGGGGATGCCTGTAGTAGGTCATGAGCACAGAGCACCAGCAGGTGAGAGACAACGAAGGGACCAACGACGCAGCGGAGTGTCGTAGCGTTGAAGCGGCCATAACAAAAATTCTTACTCACACCAGTATGTTATGCACACCCAGCTAGCACGGGGAGGAAATTGGGGAGGAGGGAAAAGACAGAACTTGACATTGATCTGGACACTTTAACGGCGCTAACCGATCACGTTACTCCAACTGGAAAATCACAAGTCCAAAATCCATTGATAACACTCAAATATTATTGTAAAAAGTACATTTCGTCGAACTAACAAGAGATACTAGAAAACAAGATAAAACACAAAACTGGAAAATCACAAGTCCAAAATCCATTGATAGCACTCAAATATTATTGTAAAAAGTACATTTCGTCGAACTAACAAGAGATACTAGAAAACAAGATAAAACACAACAGCGCAACGGTTCGCGCAATTGTTATATGTAAAACATGCTATCCTTCATATTCGGATGCAACTAAAAAATGAAACAATCGTCAGCCATCAGAGCTCAAGAGAAAAAAACCAAAGAGCTACTCACTCCATCCCCCCAGGCCTTCCTCGCCTCCTCGAAAACAGCAGCCTTCTCCTCCTCTCTACTCCTCCTCTTCCCACCAACGCTCGACATCTTGTCAGAATCCCCAATAAAAAACTCGTTCAAATAACATCGTCCCCTCTCACACGCCAAATCTGCATAATACGCCGGAGGGACCAAGCTGACAGCTTTCGTAGCCCTCGCATAGAGATAGCTAAAGTCATGGGTTCCTCTTTGGATCTCATCCGCTCCAAACGCATTTTCATCGTAGATGACGGTACAGTGCGTGGCTTTGACTGTGCCTTGTAAACCAGCGTGTGCTTGGAGGTAAAAGTCAAAGTCGAACCTGTGTGGCGTAACGAGTCGTGGTTAGTGGCTAGCCGGTTAGAGGCGCGGAAGAGTGGACTTACACAGCTGTAACCCCCTTATCCACAACAGTGCCAGGCCGTGTGTTCCCATTCCTATCCGCAAACTGAGAGTCGGTTGGGAAGAATCTAGAACGTGATCAGCTTAGACTTCAGCAGCGTCGGACGCTGTTGGTCTCACCTCGCATGATGGCGTTTCCTAACGCCCAATTTATCAACCAAACCTGTCCATAGATGTAGAACATATAACACTTACCCGCAAATAACGATCGACAGCTGAGGTCGATACTTCGCCCTTCCTGCAGTCTCCATCCTTTTGAATGCTGCTAGGACCCGAGGTAGTTCTTCCCTCAACACAACGTCAAATTGGCCCTGAGAAACAGAAACATCAGCCATAAGTCTATCGAATCCCAATATCCACCCACCTCAGAGACACCATCCCTGAAAATGAAGACCCTCTGCGGCAACTTGCGCGTCCTCGTCTGGTAGAGCAAGAGCCGCTCGACCATCATATCTTCCAACTCATCCACCATCTACACATCCCCAAGTTAACAACAATCCCTTTTTTTTCATAAAAAGAAACTACTCGTTACCTCTTTCGACTCCTTATTCGGGTTGACGGCTTGAATCCTCAAACTCGCCGGAAACTGCACAAACGAGTCGTCTGAATTGGCTACAACCGCCGCGATCGATGGTGTACCGGATTTACTCGTTGGCCCGGCGTGCGTGACGTCGATCCCGACGATCATGGTCAGCTTTTTCCTGAGCCACGACATTGCTCTGTCGTCCAACTACAACGCGCACCAGGTAAAGAGTTTTTAGTATACTTGAGAAACACAGCAGGGACACACATACCTGATGATTGACACCACCAAGCTTGGTGTTGAGTTTCAACGCCACATTCGAAAAATACTGATCCTGCTTCTTTGCATCGAGTGCCTTGCCCACCTGCATACAAAGCGTATGCAACCCGAGTTCCGTATCCCCGATTTTCTATCCAACAACCATCAGCCTGACTAAGTCACACACACACCATCCAAACGACTCACCTTCAACGCAGGATAAATCACATTATCCCTATTCTCCAACAACACAAGAATGAACCCAGGCCTGCCCGCAGTGCTCAACGTTTCCCTAATACGATTCACACTCCGACTCCTCATCTCATCCTCCTGATAAGCAGGGAACAACTTGATAGCTCTAATCGGCGGCCTCTCTTTCGGAATCTGCATCCCACTCCTCCTCAACTTGTTCGCAAACCCGTCAATCAGACCCAACATTCGCGGGTCATCAGGCCCATCGAAAGTGTTGCTTCCATCACGGACAACAAGGACACACCACGAAGGTACAACAGCTCCACGATGAAACTTGACTTCCAAAATATTCCAAGACCCATTCGCAGCACGCGCAGTACCCGATTTATAACTCAATCCAGGGCTCGGGAGTTCTCGAGCGGGGATGACAGCCATTTCGGGATCAATGGAAATGCCGAATGCATCCAAGGGGGATTTTGGTTGTTGAGTTGGCGGGGATAGACCGAGGGAGGGGAAACCAATGTTGACGATCGCTTCGGCGTTTTCTTTGGGCCGGTTACATGCGACTTTGATCATGGATGCGGTTTCTTTGTCGGAGAGGCGACCGCGGAATGCGTTTCCGGGTTCGACGATGCATAGTTCTGCGGGGACGTAGATGGCTTTTTGTCTTGTGCCGAGGTTGACGACTGGGAGGTCGGTTGGGTATTGGAGGGTGATGTTGTATACTATTTTGGAAGTGTGAGTTGTTGGTGGGTAGAGCGAGGGAGGGGAGGGGATGGGGGGGGGGGGGGGGTGACGTACTGGTTTTGAAGTATTGCTCTACGCTGATCTTTCTCCCGTCCTTTTCAAAGTATGTGTTGCGGGCAGAGGTAGGCACGATTTGGAATAGTGTCTTTCTGTAGCCCAAGTGCTTTGTGCGGACTTTGATGCTCTTGACCATTTTGTTGGGGAGGGTGGGCATTGCACCCTGTGATTTGTGGTTGAATTGAAGCAACTTGTTTGCCAAGTTGCCTGGGGTTACGAATGCGGACATGCATACATTTCTAGAATTGAGTTTATAGCAATTGAGTTTTGGGTGTACGAACGAAAGGTGAAGTCGAGGACACGTACACGTTGATCATGAGCTGCTTGAATGCAGGTCTGATAGACAAGGCGAAGCCTTGCCATGCTTCCAGGTTCGGACTAAGCGAGGCAGGCTTGGTCGGAGTGTCATAAAAGTACTTTGGAAAAGTCCTCCCGACGCGTCGACCATGCCTTGCTCCGTAGGACTGTGTGATCATGTTCAGCGCAGAACTCAACGGACCAAGGTCGAGGCTCTTCGCATCAGGAACTCCGTCCAGGTACCTGTCATGATATCGAGTCAGGAAAACACCATCCAATGAACACAAGCGTTGATATTATACCGATTCAATTCGTTCATGTCCAACACCCTCTCCAACCGAATCTCTACTAAATACTTGTCTGCGTCGGTAGCAGGCCCCTGCTGGGTTTCGTCGTAGTACTCGATGGTTACCTCTAAAGGTTGGGGCAACTCTTTCGCCGACACCAACCGGGCACTCCTGTCATGGGCAATGTGGGGTACATAAAGCTTGCATTGAGGGTGAAGTTCGAGGAGCTCGAATATCCGGATCTTGATTCCTTCTTTCTCTGATCTAGGCCCAGAGATAGAGACGACATAGTCCCAGAACTTTTGTCCTTTGGCGATTTTGACTGCGAAAAAGTTGGCACGAAGGGTGATGGGGTTACCTTGAGTACCGTAACCTGGCCTGGGGGGCCTTTCTGGGATAGTGCCAGGGGAAGTCGTGCTGGGAGTGACGCGAAGAGTGCCGAAAGATGAGATGAGAGACTGGAGATTCGAGTCCGATAGTCGAGGTGGAACTTGTGCAGGCGTGTCCTGTTTGAAGATGACGGGACCTGGGGGCGGGCCGCCTCTGGAGGCTCCACCGCCTCCGCCTCGGCCAGGGCCCCCACCATAAGCACCGCGTTGGGTGAAACCACGGGAGCTGCCTGTGTCCGATCCTCCTGCGGGGGTGGTGTGAGGACCACGACTATGACCTCCTTGACCAGGTGGGCCACCTCGGCCTCCGCGAGATGGTCCGCCTCCTCGAGGAGCTCCTGCTCTCTGACCACGTCCTGAGTAACTCATGGCTGTGTCTGTGCTGTGGAAGGTGTGTTCAATGTAGCTCGTTGTTTCAAAAGGTGAAGGTTGAAGTGAAATTCGCGTGGAAGGTTACGTAGGACATCAGACGGGATTATATACTGAAAGGTTGTCTGAGTCGAAAATTCAAAAGGAGATGGGTCTGGCATGGAATCAACCCGTGCATTCTGACACTGCCTTCCAATTGGCCACTATTCTTGTAGCGTGAGTGTGGTTGCGTGGACGGCTTTGATGGGACTGAGGACATTGTGCGTCGATTACATAAATAGAACAATGCCAGTTGGAGAACATCATGGGACTGTGCAAATGACTCGACCCAACTCGGCACCATATCCCGGTCTTGTGCCGATCCAGTAAACGCTGAGCAGCGGTTGTTTATAATCATCCCTGCACTCGGATAATGCCGAGAGAACACTGCCCTCCGATAGCGGGAAACCTAGATACCCGGCACTTCCAAACCTGCGAAGGCTCTAACGCTAGCATCCCACCGAGTTCCTCCTAGCAGCGCGATGTATGGTCGGTAGAATGCACAAGACCCCTAATTATGTGTTTGTCTATGATGGGCTGACGTCAACAACGCGTATCATTCGAACATGGTTGGGCATAAAATGCAAGCCATGATCTGCATTTGCGAGAGGCACTTGATTTGCAATTGAAGGGGTTTTTGCAGTGCCGACTCGGAGGCGGAGAAGGGTCAGGAAGGGTCCTCCGTACGAGTCAGGGGGAGTGTGATTGATGTGATAAGATGGATCACGTGAACGGAGACGGGGTGGACCGGAGCAGTGGAGAGAAATAACAGATCTTGCCAACAGCATTCACGACCTCGTCGTCGTCTGCGACGATGAAGACCATCCAGAAACACCTCTGCACCGTTCTTCCCAGGGTGCGCTCAAACAGCCTATCCTCCCCCCGCCTCTACTCAAACTCTGCCTCTCTCTCCCTCTTTGACTCTTCTGCTCCTCCACCCTCTCGCCCCGTCCTTTCATCCAGCCGACTCTCCATTGAAGCCAAACCAGCCGAGGTCGAGGGCGCACAAAACTCCCAACATCACTCTCATTCACACCCGCCCTTCTCCCTTGCTCTCACCCAGCCTCAGTCGTCTTCCGGTCCCACTCTCGCAAACGCAAACACTCAGGGCCAGTATGCCCTCTTCCCCTATTCCTCCCTCACCCAGCCCTCCTATGCCCATCCCCAATCTGCTCAACAGCCAGCCTACGACCACACCCACCCACGCCCCAAACGCCAGCGCCTTAAATATCAACTTGACGTCGGTGCATATGGCATTCCAAAACGCTGCAGAGCAGTCCCCTCCTCGTCTAGGCGACATTATACCTATGCTCGCCAGCACCACTCACTAGACGACCTCAGTCTCTCCGTCCAAGTCGGCGAAGATGCTTATTTTATTAGGGACAATGCCATGGGGGTCGCAGACGGTGTCGGCGGCTGGTCAAAGTCTCACTCCAGGCCTTCATCTACACCGTCTGCTCTATTCGCTCGCAGGCTCATGCATTTCTGTTCTGCAGAAGTCGAAACCGCCACAACCTCCAAAGTGACTCCAATACCCGTATCAACAACCCCCGCGAAATCCCACCCCGGATCTCACCCGCCTCCACCCTCTCGCCCTCATTTTTCATTCACACACCATCTGAAACCCCGCCGCCCTACGCCCGCTTCTCCTGCCTGGAAATGGTCAGGATCATCCATGTCATCTTCACTACCTGCATCTTGGACCCTGCACGACGTTTTCAATGTCACCCCTCCCTCACCTGCTCCCCCTGCTCCCGAACAAACCAATACCCGCCACAGCCCTTTTGTCTCTTCTGAACCATCAACAGCGTCATTACTAGAAAGGGACCAAGAAGACCTGGAACAGGATCTTGAAGATTCGTTAGAGGAGCTAAGCGAGGGTATCGACGTGCTACAGATTCTCGAACGGGCATATGACCGGACCCTCAAGGCACATGTTGTCCCCTCCTTGGAGCAACCCCCTTTACCGTCTCGAACAGAACCCTCAACTCCTGTCTCTGAGACCGTATCCACCTCGGCCGCGGAGAGGGAAAGTCAACCACTGCTCGCAGGCTCATCCACCGCCCTCCTCGCAGTATTAGATCATCCACCACGCCCACCCCACGCACCTACATCAACTTCCACATCCACATCTACCACCCATATGCACACTTCAACATCAAGGGCCGCTGAAACTCCACTTGCCGCTGCCGCTGCCGCAACCACAGCCACCACCAGTTCTACTTCTTCCGCCTTCACCGACCCAAGTACTGTAGAATGCGAACTGGAGGAATGTTTGAATGATGGCGAATACGATGCGGTGATCAAGATTGCCCATGTAGGCGACTGTATGGGTATGCTTGTGCGTGGGGAAGATATTGTCTGGAGATCGGAGGAAATGTGGTGGGACGTAAGTTGTCTCATTTCCGCTTATCAAACTCGAGACAATTAACTTTTTTTACCCCTTATACCTTAGTTTAACACTCCTGTTCAGTTGGGCCCCTCAACTTCCACGTCTGTCACGCCCCGCAACTCGGCCACTATTATCACGCTTCCAGTTAAAGCGGATGATATTCTGATTTTGGCAAGTGATGGGTTGAGTGATAATTTGTGGGATGAGGATGTGTTGGATGAAGTTGTCAGGTTCAAGAAGACGTTTTTGAACTCGTCGGCTGGTGAGACTGGGAAGGAAAAGGTTAAAGAAGAGGTGGTGGATTCGGGATATTCTTCCGCTTCGTCTGTTGACTCTGACTCGTCATCGGCTTCTTTGAAGGAGGGTTCGGAGGGGACGCTGAAACGTAAAACACTTGCGGGTATGCTCTCTGAAGCACTCTGCTCACGCGCGAGACGTGTGAGCGAGCGGAAGTCCCCATCATCTTTACCGTCGTCATCCTCGTCTGAAGAAGAGGACGAAGTGCCATTCGCGCGTCGTGCACGAGAGGCTGGGAAGAGATTCTCTGGTGGGAAGAATGATGATATCTCCGTTGTGGTTGCTGTCATTTCGCCCAAGCAGAAATGACGAACTCCTCACATCTTGTCTTGTTTTTTGTCTCGAAAAATTTCAAGGGCTTTTGTGTCGGGGAGGTGTAGGATAGTGGGTAGTGAGAAAAGGTGTAATTATGTATGTAGACTTTTTTTTTTAGCTTCCTCCCTTCCTTTCCCTTCCTCTCGCTTACATACATTGTCATGTTACGCTCCCAAGTTGTGTTCTGTTATAACATAGGTTCCTCATTCTTGTTTCTTGTACATGCATAGTTTACTTTTTCATGTTTTCTTACATACATATATGTACACACGCAACATGGATATGATACAGATGGATATTTATTGGTTTTTGTCGTTGGTGGTCGAGAAGAATGTACAAGGATGGGTGGTGGTTAGTCGTCATTCTAGCCTGTATGTAGTCGTCATTCTAGCCTGTATGTAGTCGTCATTCTAGCCTGTATGTAGCCGTCATTCTAGCCTGTATGGTTTCGAGAGAATATCCCTTCTGTTAGTGAATAATGCTGGCGGAGATAGATCTGGAGAGGAATCGCTCTTGCAAGTTCAAACCAACACAAGGGAGAACGGATATGTTACATTCATCAGCGGGAAAGTCTAGGAAAGCCTCAGAGAGATGAAGGCGCGGACACAACGTTGGCTACATATCCGCTCAAAGGTACCCATAGTGGTATCGGAGACTCGAGGATGCACGAGGCACTTTAGGATATTCTGTGGCGATACGGATTTGAGCATATCATCGACACATCATGATATCTACGTCCTAAAATAGACGATGATTACCCCTATTAGGCGTCGTAAGTCTACGAACAGTACATCAGTAAGTACAAGAATAGTATATATCGCGACGTTGATGAGCCTCACCTCAGTTGATTTCCAAGATCGGGGTAGACGACCGAGGTGAATTTGGGAACACGAGAAAAAGTATATCCAGGTGTTGTTGTTGTTCCATTGGGAGGGCGTTTGTAAAGTAGAACGACTATAGGAGTGTAAGGGATGGAATGTTTAGTCCCTGAGAATGTTCACCCCCCTCCCCCCGAGAACACGAACGGGGACGCGGGCAAGGCGGGCAAGGTATGTTGCCTTGAGGGGTTTCGGCCCTCGATGACGCTCCTGCGAGGTAAAAGCGTTATGCAGAAGACTTTGTTAGAGGCTTCCCATACTAATAAGGTGTTGGTTTCGGTCTTGTGTTGTCACACAGACAATACAAGCCAAAATGACGTGCCTTATTTTGTCGAGGAAAGGAAAGAAAAGAACTAGGGTGTGCCTAAAATCACCGACGAGACCGAAGCCAGACCAACGAAGGAGAACCGCGATCGCGAAACATCATTGGATTGACAGGCAGTAGTTGTGTTCTCTTGATGGAAACTTGTCGAATCCGCAGGGTGCGGACAATATAAATATCTGATTAGCAACGAACCGAAGGCGATGGTATGTTGGATGACGGGCCCGTTTGGTTTGATGATACAAGAAAAGAAGGTTCTTGGAGCGATAGCGTTTTTGTGGTCCAAGATGGGAACTCGGGTGCATCAACCCGAATGGTCGACGCGAAAGTCGAGAATATCGAGGTTGAACCGAGAGGCAAGCGGGCGCTGTGGTCCGGGTGTAAGGTGGTCCCGAAATACTTACAGACTGATCGAAGCGAGGGTGGGAGCATGAGGACCAGGAGATCCTGAACAGGAGCTAGTAGACCCCAATTGTGACTCTGCTGCACTCACCTTCTCCTCGTAAAAGTAAGCGATTACAAGGCAGATTTCACGCCAGATCCTCTCCTATCCGCTCTATACTGAAACCCGCTTGTTCCGGATCCAAGAGCATCACCGCGAAATCAAACTTCACATCACAGCGGTGGGCTTTCAACTGAGAACTCTCACAGGTAATCTGTCAGTCAAGCATCATCATTGTTCACCAGAACCAACATGGTGACGGTGTTGATGCGTTCACAAGTTCATGTATCGGGTGAGAGTAGATCCCTGATGGGAGGGGAGCTCGAGGCGAGTGGAAACCGAAGGAAAGATGAATGGCAAGGTACCCGAGTCGAGCTACACACCGCGAGGTCTATTCCTTCGGGATTCCGACATGTTCAATGGTGGGTCCACGGTATTCCGATAGAAAAGGGTTTTTGTGTGATCCTCATGTATATATATAGGTGGGGGGCAGTCGATTGCGGAGGACCGACGGCTCGTCTATGTGTGCACAAAGTATAGGCCTCATGAGGCAAGTGCCGAAGAGGGAAAAATACTTCTCCACCCTTGTGTGGATAGGTACCAGGGGGGCTTCTCAACCATGTAGGACTGCCGTTGGCAAACTGATTATAAGAAACCGCCAACGCGAAGGTTATTCTCTAGCAAATTCTGGACCACAGGCTCCGGCTATTCCCCAAGGCCTTTATCGTGGTATAGCTGTTCTTCTCCTGGCTGGCTGACCTTCGCATGCGAACTGGTTCTAGAGCACTCCTCTGTCCATTTGCGTTCGCAAGGTTGAAATATGATTGGGTGCACGCCTTGCGGCCTGCCGCGACTAAGTCAAATACCGTTCGTATGAGTGCTGCTTCCCTTCGGACAAGTATATGAGCATAATTTGCAATGTCCCCAGATGGATGTGCAATACGGTAGATAGAGACCCGTACGATACATATCTTTGAATGGAGATGAGGGCATATACTTTGAGTTTGAGTGGAAACAGCCGTACATACTAGTGGTATGAACGCAAGGCTGGTTCAACCGTCAACCCACGACTTTAGTTGTCTCCAACTTTTTTTTATTCATTGCCTAGTGTATGCGAACCTCTCCCGTGCTTTTTGCGTTCGCCGAATATCTTCATCCTTCAGTTTTACATTGAGAGCTGTGTACACATCATGTGCGTATTTTTGGCCGACCTGTTATGAATGATGGACTGTTAGTGTAAAATGCAATTGCCCACGGGTGAAGTGTTTTGTTCGTACCTGAATGAGGTCCTTGATTTGTACGAGTGAAAGCTCGCCTGCGCCTAGTGTCCGCATAGCCTGCAGCGTCGCTTCACCGGAAGATGAGGTCGAAGAAAAGGAGAAGATCAGGAGCAGGCGGAGTGGGACGGCCGCCTCCTCTGGCAAAGTCGCGTCGAGAAAATGTACACCCGAAGTCTTCAAAACACAATCAGCAACTCGACCAAACACGAAAGAAAGGGCGGGAAAAAAGCGTACCAAATTCAAAGTAACACACACAGGCCACCGGTCTCTCCTGTCCAGAATCTCGCCCTCATCCCAATAATCAGGCAACTCGAAATCCGTCGCACGAGAGACCTGGGCCCGTGTATCAAATCCACTAGGAGCCAACACGTCGACATCCATATCGCCTCCCTCGGCCGTCGTATTTGCCCCTGCGCCGGCGGTGGTGCTCCGAGGAGCTTTATACTCAACACTCCGCGTCCGTGGAACTTTTGTGTCCCACAACGCCGCGCGGGCCGCGAGAAACAGAGCATCAAAAGTATTCCCAGCATCGGAGAGAACAAGAAGATCAAGGTGCAGGAGCCATGTCTTTTTCCGAGGGAGGATAGTGAGGTTCTTTGGGTGTAGGGAGGGATGTGTGAGTGTAGCATGAAGTATGCTTGTCAGATCGTGTTGTAGATCGTCGAGTGCAGTCTGTGTTAGGTGTGGATATGCCGCTGGTGAGCTTGAAGCCAACGAAGAAGTCAGTTTATGCGTTGGGTGAAAAGCCATTTGTTGAAAGAGTGGGCATACCTACCAAGAGACATTAACCACAAAACGTCCGCCTTCCTGCCCCTCATTTGATACGTCCGCTGAGATAGACTCGACCTCGAGTTTCGTAGCAGCGAGGATTTCAGTTCCACCACCATTATCGTTCATATTCCGCCCGATGCAGAGTCGCGCGGAGCCATTTGCAAGAGGTGCAACACCAGTTTCGAGAGCAACGGATCTGTAGTCTGTGAGACCGCGTCCGTCGGCACGTTGTGGTGTTGTTTGAGCGAGACCAGCTGTGATGTACGATTTTTCAGCCTTGGAGAGCGATATTGTCGACATCGGAGAGCGGGTGTTGGGGAGAATAGATAATTGTGATCACACATCAACTTTGCTGATCATGGCATCCATTGACATCATCAACTTTTCCCATTTCGAGTACAGTAACATAGATGCATTACTCTGCGAAAGGAAAAAAAAGACAAGAGGATAGGAATTAATCGAACGCAAAGGAATGACAGAGCAAGGAACTAGACCATCCTCCAAACACAGACTAAACGAATGAGGGCCAAACAAGGGTATACTCGAGGGTCAACTACAAGATTTTGGAGTACTGGTACGCGAAAGGAGTTGAAACAGGACGAACAAGACGCCTTGTCAAGAAAAGGGTCCAAAGGATATGAATTACGTCGAGGTAGAGTGGGTGTTCGTTCATCGCCTGTTTGTGCTACGGCCGTAATTCAGGCCATCTAGTTCAGCTTCGAGCTGCTTAATGGCGCTGTGAGCCTCCTCGAGATCCTTGTTGAGGCGATCACGCTCTTGGATAAGCTACGGTACAGATGGTGAGTGGATGGTCCTAATGCCCGGTGCAGACCAAGTTACGTACATGTTGCTCCCACTTCCTGAAGCGAGCCTCCTCAGCCTTGACCTGCTCGGTGAATTTCTTCCTGAGAGCTTCCTCTTCCTCCTTGAATTTAGGATTGTCGAGCTTCTTAACCTTGGGTTCGCCAAACTTGCGAGTCTCCATCTGCTGTTGACGGTAGTTCTCATAATGGATTTCCTCAGTAGTCGAAACAAGATCCAACATGTGAGTCCGGATCAGGAGGGACCGTAGCTTCTTGAAGTCGCAGTGGTTCTCATTCTCGACTGGTGACTCATGAATACAAGTTCTAGAGAGGAATAGACAAGTACTGACCTTCAGCGACACCCCAGAGGTATTCACGACCCTTGACAATCCGACCATCAGGAGTCTTGACGTCTTCAGTGGAACCAATGATAGAGAAGGGCATGGCATCAATGAGAGCGCGCGCAAGGTCAGCACTCTCGTCATCAGGTTCAATAGGCGGAGTGTAGATGCGAATTCCTTGGGCGGCAATAACCTCGCGAATCTGGTCGTTACGTAGTCAAGTCAGCTACTAGGTTCGAGCTAGTGCAAATAAAGGTAATTACCCTCTGTTTGAAGGTATGGAGGTCGTTCTGAGTTAAAGTGTCAGCTTTGGCAACGACGGGAATCAGGTTGACACGAGTGCCCAGACGCTTCATAATTTCAATGTCGAGGGGCTTGAGTCTGGGATACGTGAAGCATGTCAGTGGGAACTAAGAAGGGCACATGGGATGCCACATACGTGTGCCCTGTGGGACGGATGAAGTACAAGCAGGCGTGGACCCGCAAATCAGTCTTCTCGCTCCTCTGTGGTTGCTGCTCCTGCCTCATATATGCTTCATGCTGGTCATCGATGAATTCAACAATGGGAGTCCACGAGTCGCTGTTGTTGACGTAGTCGCCAAATCCGGGGGTGTCGATGACGGTAAGCTTGACCTTGAACTGCTTCTCCTCAAGCTCAGCCTTGATGATTTCAACCTCGGTCAGTTTGTCGAGTTGCTTGTGGTGGCGCCTGTTGTAGTTTTTGGGGGGTGAGAGTTCGGTGGAAAAGAGGGTGTTGATAAGTGTGGTTTTGCCGAGACCAGACTCGCCTGTAGGAGGTTGGTATTGGATGAAACACGTAAATTTATGCAAGAAAGCCACTGACCAACCACCATGATTGTGAAATGTGCGCCCCGCTTGGCGACAATCTTGTGCCTCTGTGAGTAGCAACGACGCGTCAGAGGGGGATTGTTGGGTGAAAACAGGGATAGGAAGTACCTGGTTGGGGAGGTTGGCGATACCAATGCCATCGTTAATGGGAGCGAGGGAGGCCATTGAGGAGGGAGATGTATGCGAGGACGACGACGCGGTCAGCAGACAGAGACTGAACAGTGAATGCAAATCCAAAAATCGTTTCACAACACTACCCCTGTTTGGCTCTGTTTGCTTTCCTCCCTCGGTCACTGCCGTCATCTCCTGACAACTGCCTCCTGACTAAATGTAGATTAAGCTCGCTTCCCAAGTAATATATTCTGGTCATCCGTCATAATTTAAATGCATAATATTACAGAGCACAATCAGCACTTCGCAAGATAATTGGTCAAAGCCTTCTTCTCAGCCAAATCAACTAGACAAACCATAGTGGTGCTTCACTTGGACCCTAGCACGGACATAGGTGCACCGGTAGCTCGCAAGAGGAGGTATCCAAGTAGCAGGATCTATCGCCGTCACAATCAATCCAATCCGTCAACCCCCCTCCCCCTGAAAGTCAAGTTGGTCACCCTTAGTGGCGTTGAGGTTATCGGTGACAGCAACAAGCTGGGGTCTTGTCAGGTCATTAGCAAAAGCTTGACATTGAGCGGTGGTCCAGTCCTTGGCTCCTGAGGCCCAAGCCTCTTTCAAAGGAGCGAACGCGGTCCCGAGAGTTAAGCGTAAAGTTGGTTGGCCTTTGCATCCACAGATGAAGGACGTTAGGTTTTCTTGCCTGAGAGGGCATACGATATCGAGGTCGCTGGCGAAGATGATAGCGACGTCATCACAGGGAGACACCCACTTTCTCCAAGTGGCAGCGCAATTCAAATCGGTGACCACGTTGGATCCATCGCGCTCCAAGATGGCTATCGTAGTTAAAAGGGAATAGTCAGAACATAATGTTTTGAGCAAAAAGACGCGAAGAAGCTCACTCTGGTGTTGCATGTGCCAGAGACTAGTACGATAATCGACATTCAATGACGAGCTTTATCTCTTAAGCGACGGATATCGGCGTACTAGTGATCCAATGAGGGAAGAGGTCACGGTCATAAGTCGGGGCTATTTTCTCCACTGCAACGTCCACCGGAATAGAAATGAGTCTATCAGTGACACAATCAATTGACGGAGATAATAATGTAGCTCTGACAGGAAGCAAGGTAAGTTTGCCCAGAAGTATCACCGAGAGGCGTAGAGAGGGACCCACTAAACTGTATTTGAGTGACATAAGAAAAGAGCTTCATGTTACCATTCCGGGTCGAATAGCGGTGAAAAAGAGGTTGCGAGTTTCCTCAACTACGTATTCGCAATCATATGCGACAACTCTCCATGTCACTTCTCTTCCACATGGAAGGGGTAGCAACCCAAAGGGGAGTTGAGCACGTTAGCTTGCCACTGAGATGGGAGCGGCGCAACAACACGCCTTGTGTAGTGCAGTCTTTGCCCGGATAGGATCTTATCAGCCATCGAGCATGGCATGTGTGTCGAGGAACCGTAAGAGGAAATACCACAGCCAGCCAGCAATTTATTGAAATTTTTGGGCACCGGGCACGATGGTTTTTGAACAACTTCCAACCAAAGTGGGAGCTCGTGCGAGAAGATTGTCGGACATCCAAGCAGTGGAGTGGATATCAGTTAAAAAGTCCCTTGAATAGACTCTCTCGGCGAACAAAGACATGTACATGAGGCCCTGAGGTAGTAGCTCCGGAAAGACCCGGTTATCGTGTATCAGGATTCAGTACTTCAGTGGGGAGCTGCCTGGCTAGAGTTCAAGAGTTCAACGGACGAGAGTCCTGGACCCAGAAAGCAATACTGGGTACTGGGTAACGATCAAAGGGAGTGTAGTGTCAGCCAAGGGACTCCCTCGCCAATCCCAATAGAAGCCTCATTTTAGTAGCCGGTCATATGGAACATGGATGACGGAACGGATACTTGGGGAGCCGGACAAGCAGGCGGAGTTGGTAAGTGGAAAAGCCGGAACAGGAGGCCCAAGTAGACACTGGACAGAAGGAGGTAGGCAACTTTACGACCCTGGAAATTAATCATCGGTTATGGACGATGGCAATTTATGCGGCCGCGTGGCCATATCCAACATAGTTCAGCCATAATGAAGAAATCGCATGGTTGGAATGTTGAGCACTTTACTGGTATAGTAGCAGTCCAAGAGGGAAAATCACAACTCGAGGTTGACCCCATGCCTTCAAGGCCTGCGTGTCGTGGGATCCGAGCGGAATAACCTAAAGGCTGAATGCGAGTGAAACGACAAAACAGGAATGAAGGTGCACAGAACGAGACAAAGACATCTTGATAATTGGTCTCATGGCCTGCTATGGGTCATCATCCAAAGATCGCGGAAAGGTCTGGAATGTCATAGATGACGCACTCTAAGTGGCACGAGAGCAAAGGGAGGCCAAGAGACCATGTGTGACAAGGGTTTTCTCAGTGAATGGAGCTCAGGACGCGTTGCAGCAGTTGTGTGGCGGTCGGAGGCACTAAAAACAAGATGGCGAAATCTAAGGAAACGAGCATTCCGCATGACGGTGTTATCTACATGAGTGTATAGAAGAGATCCCGAAGTGCCCGAGCGGTGGAAAATAAACCGAACCTGTGGGATGGGGGGTAAGACTACCAAAGACAGAACACAGAACCCGGAATGATGAGCGCTAGATGCAGGGCAGCTTATGTCAGCCTCGATGCGCGTCGAGCTTGCGCGTCCAGACATTTAAAAGACCTTGATCCCTCTCTCGCTCTCACATACACCATGGACCACTTTCCAACAAACTGGGGCCGTCCTGTACGTTTTTTATCCTGTGCTTTGCCCTCAGATCCATCCTTATCCTGATCTCAGCGCAACGACGCTAATGACGCATATGGCACCTTCCCTTTACCCCACAGACCCAATAATGATGCCAATGATGCTTTTGCTTCTGCTGTTCAGCGTACTCAGTGAGCTGATTCATACTAAGTTGCGTGCAGTACATGCTGATTCGTGTACAAGGCAACCAATCGTCACCGGAACAAGCGTCCTTGCGTTGAAATATAAGGATGGCATCATGATGGCCGCAGACAATCTGGGTACAGTCCACCTCGATGCAATAAACTCGTTCCATCGCTGATAACATTCATAGCGTCATATGGATCACTTGCCCGTTTCAAGGACATCCAACGACTTCACCCAGTTGGAAAATACACCGTCATCGGAGCAGGAGGCGATATCTCCGACTTCCAAAACATCCAGAAATTCTTGGACGAACTCATCATCGAAGAGTTCACTTCCCAGGATGGCCACGACTTGGGCCCTGCACAAATCCATGAATATCTCTCTCAAGTCATGTACGCACGCCGCTCCAAACTCAATCCGCTGTGGAACTCCTTGCTCGTCGGCGGCTTCAAGGATGGCCGGAGGTGCTTATCAGTCCCATTGCTTTGGTCTAGACGGCTGATGTCCCTTATAGTTTCTTGGCGTATGTGGACCTCTTAGGCACGACTTATTCTGCTTCTACCCTTGCTACGGGCTATGGCGCCTACATAGCCCAGCCTATCCTTCGTAAGGAAGTGGAGGGCAGAGAGCATGAACTGACTGAAGATGAGGCTATCCGGATTATGGAAACGTGCATCCGGGTGCTCTACTATAGGGATGCTCGAAGCATTGATAAGGTTCGCCGTTTGCTCTAATTATAGTGCCAATCCGTTGTCTGAATTCATATCTCGTCCTCAGTACCAACTCGCAACCATCACCGCAGACGGTGTCAAGATATCTGACTCTCGTCATATCTCGACAGCATGGTTATTTGCCGAAGGCATCAGAGGTTATGGGTCCCAAACTCAATGAACCTACTAAATAACTTGTACACTATGTTTCCCTCTTTACTCTGTTAATGGCGAGAGGTTTCTGCTGCGATATCACAAACCAGTCGCCTCTTATTCGCCAGGTTCTGACAGCCTCACAAAATGTCCGGCGGCGGTCCGGGATATCGCAAGGGTGTGTCACGTGCAACCCACAAACAGCTATTCCGACATTTGTCAAGCACACTCACTTTCGACTCTCACAAGACCCCCGCACTGTAGCCCAGAATAGTGCCACGTATACCTTTCCTCTAAAAAGAATCTATAGCACTAATACGTCACTCATAAGAGGTTAAGATTCAAACACCAATGGCGTGCTGTCTACTGTATCTTGGTCATTCACGTTGTGGGGCCTTATGCGCTACTAGACTCGACCTACTTGGATGAAACTCCTTCCAGGGCTATTTTATTTCGCTTGTATCATACTTCTGGGTGTTCGCCTCCGCCCATTACATCATTCCATCTCGACCTCTGTCACCACAGTCCTCTGGTGGCGGAGGGAACTTGACCTTTGGTTCGGATGGATGTATAGTCTCCTGACCACGCTCACCATCCGGCTGCGCAAACCCAGTTCCAGCAGCCTTCCCTTGACTACTGCTGACTCGGCGCATATATGTCTTCCGTGGTGGAGATTGGACGGATATGTGAAGAGTATAGCTCCCCGGTCCTCCAATCTATGGGCGTCGTATATGCCCCTGACCACAGCTGTGGATGATGTTCGAGTATTTATAGCAGCGCCGGCCGGTGATCAAATGAAAGAGCTGATGGTAAGTCAAAGGAACTCTAGTTGATCATCAAGTGTTCCAGTGTTTGCCTTGGTCAATGGATGATTTGTCACCAGTGGCTGAATATACTGGTGTTCCATGATATTCTTTGTCAAGCTGCTCTCCTTTCATGTTCCTATTTTTGATTGACCGGGATCCTTCATGGTTTTATTGATTGGATCTTCACAAACCTGTTCATTGACATTAATGAACGTGTTGTTCTGAACACTCACTGACCAATTCATTTCTTACATACGCAGCGGAAAGTCCTCGCCGTGTGTCAAACCGCATCCCATCCCCTGTCAGAGCTCCCGGGACCTGGGAGTGTTCCTCTGATCACGGAGCTCGAAGAACTGGGTGATCTGGCAGGTGAGCCCCCGTTCCCATCTGGTCAGCTGTCAGAAAGATGTTCAAGTGGGCTGCTGTTCTTCTATTACAGGTCAAGTGTAGTATTTATTTATGTATCAATATTTTTGTATTTTTGCCCTCTAATCGGAGAGTAGCACTACCGCCACATTTGAAACCTGTGTCCTCCTCGGCCGTGGGTCCCGCTCATAGTACGCTCTATTTTGAGGCTCGCTAGTGCTTGGCATAAAGTTAGTATGTGGAAGGACTAGTGGCGATGTTCTAGCGCGTTCGGATGTGAGAATACCCCATAAACATCTGCAGGTTCATAAAATAGCAACAGCGTCAGAAATCGTGATCAACTATCGTTATATAAATATGGCACATCGCCAAATCACATTCAAGTCAACTTTCGACGGCGGACGAAGGCCACGGATACACGGGAGGGTCAAATGATGGTAACCACGAGTTCTTATGGTCGGACGGCCGAGGTAGAAACTCCATTACATGCCGGGAAACATTGGGTGACTTGGAACCTGGACGTCGGTGCTGAAAAGGTTCTGAGGATCAATCAATTAGGTCTAGAAGACACAGGTTTGGTCCCCCTCGCTACACTGTAGATCGGAAATACAACCAGGAACGTACGTCGTTTCCAATGAGAATGATACATGTAGCTACGATACAAACAGGTCGTGGCATAATAGCTAAAGGGAGGCACAGAATAGTGTGGATAGCAACGAAGGGTATAGTCGCAAGTTCGAGAAAATCGGATGTCTTCGGGGCAGGGAGTTAATGAAAGCAATGACAGAAGCAAACAACTAACAAAGGATAATAAAACACGTTAGAAGAATATGAGAAAGGGTAGGAAAGGGTAGGGAATCAGAGTGCTGCTGCTTCATGTTCTCCGTTCAGAATCGCTTTGGGGTGTCACATCTGGAGGGGCGATGTACGGAGGGGGTAGTTCGCGAACGACTTGTCCAGCATCCTGGTGCTGATATACGATTTCGCTTTCAATGGGACTCAAGGCGGCTGCCTGCAACGAGTCTGAACGGGTAGGCCATACAGGGTGCCCTGCGGATCCAGAAGGTATGGCAGACCGTGTCAAAGTGGAGTTGTCCGCCTCAGACATGGCTTCTTGCGCAGCTTCCTGGCCTTTAGATCGGCGGATAGATCGTGCCGGGAAGTTGGCGAAACTTGCTTGATTGCGAAGGTTTGCTCCCGAGGCCGAGGATAACCTATTGGAGTCATCTAGACTGGCAGACTCATTATATGGTTCTGATCCATAGGACAGCGTTTGCACACCGGGGGAAAAGGTGGTTTTGTTGGGTGACGTTGTCGTAGGACCACCTGAGCCAAGGAAGTTATTGATAGAAAGCACTTGCCCGGAAGACCCGCCATCAATAAACTGCCGAGGGAAAGTGTCCTGTCCGCTCTCCTCTAGTTCCAAGGCCTTCCTCCTACGCATGTACAAACACGTCCCAACTCCTCCAACGATGAGCAAGAGTAAAACCACGGACACAACGACGCCGACGATGATGGAAGTCCGACGTTTTGCATCATGTGCCGCCTTTCGCTCCGCTTCTTGTTGATTGAGCTCAGCCTGAGTCGTGGTGATCGTGCCGAGACCAATGCAATCAACATTTGCCGAGCCTGAAAGGAATGAATCAGGTATATTGACCCAAGGTGTTGGGCAGTGGGCTCACCAGTAGTGGATACAAACTGCGTGCCATTAGCCCATCGCCCCAATCTGCAAAGTTATGAACAACCATTGGTAGGTCAGCATGGGTAGAACTTACGAATCGACAACACTCGCTGTGGAATAAGTGAGCATTTATGTTCGTCATAGAACAGGCTCATACGCACCAAATAACACAGTGCCGGGGTCCGCACGATTGATGTAAACGACAGCGTTGTCGGTCGATGGCAGGGTAATATTAGTCACTACCGGCGAATTCCTTGCGTCCAGGACAACCGTGTATGGAGGGTTCCCCCCGTTGATGTTCAACCTCCAAGGCTGACACGTCTCGAGAGTTGCTTTCCCATCCTGCGTAATGTTAGATGTGATAGTAAAGTCGCGTGGGGCTGGAGGAGCAAAGCAACCGCTGGAATTGGGATCTGAAAGCACATCAGGAATGAAATCCAGGAATGTCCGAATCTGTCCTCACTTTCGACAACCTCGAAAATCGAACCAGAAGTCCCGCCCGTATTCCGATCCGAGTCCACCATTTGTAGAATGAGTTTTGTACCTAATCAGACGTGAGTGCTCATGGGCGGATTATCTTCGAGCGTCCTACTCACCGACTGGATGCGTTGGTGTCCAGCTCAACGTGTTGTTGTCAACTCCGACAAGCGTAGTAATGGGCTGGCCTCCTTGAGGGAATGCCATCATATAATATGGTGGAGTGCCAGAGTAATTCCCGGCTGTTGCATTTTTGGGATTTGGGAAAACTACCAGGCGGAATTCAAAGCACGCTGGGAGTCTAGTTGAGACGAACTGAAGAAAGGTTGAGGGTAGGTTATCGCGAGAGCTAGGTACGACTCACATCCTCCCTAAATTTCCAGTTAAAGGTCTGAATGGAGTTCTGGCCCAATGCCTGCAGAACAAGAGTCGAAAAGATGACGAGCCGTAGAATAAAGTGAAAGTGCATTTTCTGTAGGGAGCCTTGTACCCAGCACAGGTGAGGGAAGGAAATGAAAGAGGGGGCCAAGAAAGGAGCGACTAGCGCGGATGAAGATCTTATAATCTCCAAAAGCAGTGCCTAGGGACGAAATGAATATACGTAAGGAACACGAGTATTATGTGACTCAACGCCCAATGTAAACTTACTGCGGCACTCACCGAAGAGGACTGGAGGTCCTGACCTCCGAAAGAAACGAGAACACTGACCAGAGGGTAAGGAACAAGAGAGAAACGATGGGAGAGGTGTCTAGAAGTACACCAGATGTGGATGTTGATGCTGGTATGAATAGCTTGTTGCCATTTGCTGTCATTGCGATGGGCATGTTCTCTCACAGCGCAAGATCTGCCTGGAAATGTCACCATCAGTTTCATCAAGAAGACTGTCCCAAAGCGATTGATGTAAAACGGCACGAACAAGGACCGGGCGATAGTTGATGGATAACGGCACGTATAGGCCTCTACAAATGACAGTTGTGACCCGCATGATACACAAGTCTGTCCAACAGCACACTGCCTCAAATAGTTGAGGATAATTGTCGCCACCTTATGAACGGAGGATCCGCATACTTTGAGTCTCTGCCATCATTCGCATCATGGTCATTCGGGAATTATGGCTGAAATTTAGAATCTACCCTTTGGCCAGGATGAGTGTCTGCTACGCACCGCGGAAGGATTGATCCCCTGACTAAGCGAGTTTGGAGTATGGTGGCAAATGTGCCTGCCCGCGGTCCCTAGAGAATGACTGCGCTTTAACTCTTGCTAACAAGGTGGGCTTGAACGCTGAGAGTGGTGCTGTCGGCAATTGAGACTCCGGAAAGGTGGTCTAACGTAAATTGAGCCCGAAGAACCAGTCTAACAAAAGGGGGACGTGGAGGAAGTGGAGAGACACAGGAGCTATGTAACATCTAGCTCCTTCAAGTGAGAGCACTCATCTGCCATCCTTGGCGGACCTCGGGGACAAGACCCCAGGTGGTGGAGGTGAAAAAATACATTATCCAAACTAGTCTCCATTCAAGAACCGAGAACTAGGGTGACTCCTAGAGCTGCGCCAACACTACTTTCGCGTCTGTTATGGTGAGGTTGCTTGGAACCTCCTCCACCGCGATTGAGCTGACCTTCCCATCATCGACAACAATCACGTAACGCTGAATTGCCCAATTACTTGATAATTTTTTATGCACTCCCACTTGTTCTCACCTTTGAACGGGGTCCTCCAAGACGTGCAGAGGCGTCAAACAGGAGTCCCATGGATCTCGTGAATGTGCCCTTATCATCGGCTATAAACCGCACATCTATTGAGACAGTGTCAAGCTTGCCCCGCGAGAGTACTAGTACTCTAGTGCTTACTTGTGCCTTCCGGTGCTAATTTCTCCTTCCACGCCCTTTGATGAGTGAGTATACGCACAACAGCCAGTTGTTTAGCTTAGCTATTCACTTCATCACGAAAACATCGTTAACGGAAACGACGTAGATGTTTTTGACATCTTTTGCCCTGAAATCGTCGTAGGCCGTGATATACGCAGGTATTTGAGCACTGCAAGTTCCCGTAAAGGCACCAGGAACACCGATCTAGGAAACAGTGTGGAGAGCTCGAGTCTGTGGTGACCCTAGATCAGAAGAGATAGCTCACTATGATATTTTTCCCGGCGAGATCAAGCTGTATGGTCCCATCAGCAGCGTTCTCTTTGAGATCCGTGGCAGCAGGGATGGCTGCTCCCGCCTGAATTTGGGCATTCCCCAGGATAGATGTTGCAACGGCATGAGCAGCTTGGGCTGCAGTCGCAATGGTGGAAGTCATGATCACGACTTACGTGGGAGTTGAGATTGACCAGCCGCCGATATCTAATCAGTGCCTTCCAAATGAAGCCATCCAAACTAGAAGACCGCAGACTTTCCGGACAACTTAGAACAGATATAATACTATATTATATATTTAGAGTTCCGAAATACAGGACTGCAGCACTCCCTACTCTTGCCTTACACTCGTTTGTGCAAGGTAGTTGTCGACTGCTCGCCCGAACTCGCCCACAACAGTAGATATCTCGGATTTACGTGATATGATTTCACGCAGCTCCAGAATGCTGGGGACAGTTTCAGTGTCACCACAAACGAAGCACGGAGTTGACTCACAACCTACAAGCCTGGAGAACTCAAAGTGAGAAGGGAATTCAGGACAATAAGTGAGTTGAACCACGCACCATAACATTCGGAAAGAGCACTATCATGATGAGGGTTACAGTTTCCCAGGGTTTTGCCCGACTGGAGACGATGCAGAGTGAAGACAGGAGACAACATTAATCAAGGCATTCTTACCCTCTGAATGAGACCACAGCCAGCATATTGATGAAAAACATGAGAATAAACAGCGACAGACCTGGCAGATAACCATATGACGAATATTATGACGCGAAGGGTGCTGAGCGAACTGACCTTGGCGAACAAACGCCCACCGAAGGCTGCCATCCACTCCCATCATTCTCATTGCATGCTAATCAGGATTCATATCATCCCCGTTTAGACAATAAGCCGTCTGCGACTTACGATAATCGTTAGCACGGTTGAAATGGAGTCCATAATAACACCCGTGATCTGCACAGCTGGGTTAGTCATCATTGTGACCTGAGTCGAAGTCCGAAGACTAACGATTGCATACTAAAGGGAAAATAATGAGTTTATGGTAGAGCGCATTGCTAGGAGATATGCCTACCGCAAATCGACGTTTGCCTGTCTCATATTCTCGATAACAACCAGATCGTCCGAGTTTTTGGAAAACATCTTCGTTCAACCGCCTACTCGGGCCCGACAAATATGCCCAAACCTGGATACAAGCATAGGTGCAGATACACAATACAAGCAATATGCGGATTTTTTCTTTACGGCCGGTGTATGCGTATGTCCGAATTACAAGTACACCTGAAAGAACAGAAATGTTAGTCCCCCAACCTAGAGAATGAAGGCTTACAATGGGGGAGAAATTGCTTGAAATACAAACACCGTTAGACGCTAGACTAAAATGACGGACATTGAACATTAAAGCCTCACCAAGATCATGAAAATCATATTCTGCCAAGTCGTCACCATCCCAGCTACGCATTCTTCTAGGGTATGGTCTACCACCACAGTCCAGATAATAATGGGCCACAGCATGATGGGCAGGTACCGGCAGAGGATATAGTTGCACTTGAGGATTGTCCATGGTTCGTGTGAAAGGTAGATCTCGTAGCAGAAGTTATAACCGAGCTCAACATCTGAAACAATCGAATGATTTACCAATTCGATTTCCCGAGGCAGCCTATCATACGGATGAGCATCAAGAAAACATAGAATGGGAAACCGTACACAGCTAAGAAGTCCCAGATCAAAATGGCGTCTAGGATAGTGGTGAGTGATTGTTTTGTGTCGTTCAGACGGTTTGTATGTCCCACAGGGTGCTGAGAAGCACATTTAATTATAGCCCGTCCGAGCCAACGCGTTCCTAACTCACCGACCATAATATACCTCATACTACTCATGGCACATGTGGGTCAGATGTTCAGCGCGAGTTACTCTCTGGGGTGGTGGAGAACGCACAGCTGGACACAGCTTACCATGTAAGCTAGAACATTCGGAGGTAGATGTGACATTTCAGTGTCTTGGATTTCACTGAACTTCTCGTTGGGGAAGGTTTGTGGCTGGAGACGAAACGTTTTACAATTGTGAAAGAAGCAGGGAGGCTTTAAAACACGGGCGGTCACAACGGGCGTGTGTGCCACTGGCAGCCGACTGAAGAGGCACGATTCAAGAAGGTCAAAAGACTGGGAATCTTTGATAAGCAACACAACTTAGTTGCATTTCAATTAAACAGGATGATGTTAGTCACCAACCTTAAGATTGAATAGACTGCCACTAACCAGGCTCTAATGTTGTCACAGATAGTTTTAGCTGCTGTGTCTGACACTCATACAGCGCAGGTTCTCAGATTATTGAAGGCGAATTATGGCGCGACAAAGTCTTCCTATCGTCATGGTGGGAACACGAGCTTTGCTGATAAGTCTAGAATTCACAACAACCGGCAACAGGTACGTTTACGTGGGCGACGATCTTCACTTGCTGACTACTTACTGAATGTTGGTCAGGTGAAATGCAGATGCCTTAACTTGAGGGAGTACTCCGGGCGCCCGTCTAAAGTGGGTGTCTGGTCGTGCGGCAGGTGTTGAGCGTCATAGTGGTTTTAGAGCTCAGCGTTCCACGCTATAAAACAGTAGATTGGCTCCGATGTCCCTCTTACGGAAGCCGGGTGGGACATGGTCCCACGTTGATCGACAACTTGCCTTATATGACGGCTTGGTTGGAATCGCGTGACATCATCTGTACTCCCTCGATACATATTGTATTGTTTATGGTAGACACAGTGGTCAATATTCTTTGGCGTGTATATCCCGTTTGGGGAAATTCCAAGGTGGTAAACTTGGAATTTTCTCACCGGGATCAATGAGCCCCTCAGATACACCTCTGATTTTAACTACAGGTGCAAAAGCCAAGGTTCCGAGCCTGGGATTGTTTATGAACACCAGTGGAGCGGTCCTGACGCCATTGCAACTGTATAAGCAGGGCCAGAACTCCGTCGCAATGGGGGCCCGAGGCACTGAATATGTAGGTGTTGGTTCATCCATGGACAGCCTCAAATAAATAGTCTGGGCTGCAACACCATCTGAGCACATGATAGTTGGGGTCCCAGTGGACAGGATAAGTAATACACCACCAATGAAACCAGGGAGGTCACAGATGTCTTGGCTGACAGGTCGTGAAATAACCCTCAGTGGTCCCTGAGACATCCATGTGAAAGTAACGCTCAGGTACCTAGAATATATTGAACAAATAACTATGGAATGTTAAGCAGACATTTCCAGCCTCGTCGGCCATCATATCGGCATACACCCAAATCCCCACCCGACGACGAAAGTCATGGGATGAGGGTCCGTGCGTGGATGATGCCAATGGGGCTAAAGGCCCGGGCTGGAAGTGTCCCACCCCGCATTCATCCCCCCCTCCCAACCCAGCAATCTGCCCATCGAGGGGTCGCCATCGTCGTTGTAGGCCCTAGTACTCCCCCCGGTTGGTTCAGCAGAGAGTATGCCTAAGTGAACCTGGAAGGACGAGCGGTCGGGGTAGCGACAGCCCCCTGATGAGACCTTTCGCAGGGTCGAAACCGCTGTGCACCCGGCCGTTCTCCTAGCTGGTATTGCCTGTGCTAGTGATGGGGTGTATCCTCGGAGAAGCCCCGGAACAACCAGATGCAACCAGTGGTCTGCCTGGGAATGGCCGCTCGGCTGGACGCTGAGTGCTTCGGGCTTTCGCTCGTAGCACTCTTGCTCAATCCAGCCTCGTCGGCCATCATATCGGCATACACCCAAATCCCCACCCGACGACGAAAGTCATGGGATGAGGGTCCGTGCGTGGATGATGCCAATGGGGCTAAAGGCCCGGGCTGGAAGTGTCCCACCCCGCATTCATCCCCCCCTCCCAACCCAGCAATCTGCCCATCGAGGGGTCGCCATCGTCGTTGTAGGCCCTAGTACTCCCCCCGGTTGGTTCAGCAGAGAGTATGCCTAAGTGAACCTGGAAGGACGAGCGGTCGGGGTAGCGACAGCCCCCTGATGAGACCTTTCGCAGGGTCGAAACCGCTGTGCACCCGGCCGTTCTCCTAGCTGGTATTGCCTGTGCTAGTGATGGGGTGTATCCTCGGAGAAGCCCCGGAACAACCAGATGCAACCAGTGGTCTGCCTGGGAATGGCCGCTCGGCTGGACGCTGAGTGCTTCGGGCTTTCGCTCGTAGCACTCTTGCTCAATCCAGCCTCGTCGGCCATCATATCGGCATACACCCAAATCCCCACCCGACGACGAAAGTCATGGGATGAGGGTCCGTGCGTGGATGATGCCAATGGGGCTAAAGGCCCGGGCTGGAAGTGTCCCACCCCGCATTCATCCCCCCCTCCCAACCCAGCAATCTGCCCATCGAGGGGTCGCCATCGTCGTTGTAGGCCCTAGTACTCCCCCCGGTTGGTTCAGCAGAGAGTATGCCTAAGTGAACCTGGAAGGACGAGCGGTCGGGGTAGCGACAGCCCCCTGATGAGACCTTTCGCAGGGTCGAAACCGCTGTGCACCCGGCCGTTCTCCTAGCTGGTATTGCCTGTGCTAGTGATGGGGTGTATCCTCGGAGAAGCCCCGGAACAACCAGATGCAACCAGTGGTCTGCCTGGGAATGGCCGCTCGGCTGGACGCTGAGTGCTTCGGGCTTTCGCTCGTAGCACTCTTGCTCAATCCAGCCTCGTCGGCCATCATATCGGCATACACCCAAATCCCCACCCGACGACGAAAGTCATGGGATGAGGGTCCGTGCGTGGATGATGCCAATGGGGCTAAAGGCCCGGGCTGGAAGTGTCCCACCCCGCATTCATCCCCCCCTCCCAACCCAGCAATCTGCCCATCGAGGGGTCGCCATCGTCGTTGTAGGCCCTAGTACTCCCCCCGGTTGGTTCAGCAGAGAGTATGCCTAAGTGAACCTGGAAGGACGAGCGGTCGGGGTAGCGACAGCCCCCTGATGAGACCTTTCGCAGGGTCGAAACCGCTGTGCACCCGGCCGTTCTCCTAGCTGGTATTGCCTGTGCTAGTGATGGGGTGTATCCTCGGAGAAGCCCCGGAACAACCAGATGCAACCAGTGGTCTGCCTGGGAATGGCCGCTCGGCTGGACGCTGAGTGCTTCGGGCTTTCGCTCGTAGCACTCTTGCTCAATCCAGCCTCGTCGGCCATCATATCGGCATACACCCAAATCCCCACCCGACGACGAAAGTCATGGGATGAGGGTCCGTGCGTGGATGATGCCAATGGGGCTAAAGGCCCGGGCTGGAAGTGTCCCACCCCGCATTCATCCCCCCCTCCCAACCCAGCAATCTGCCCATCGAGGGGTCGCCATCGTCGTTGTAGGCCCTAGTACTCCCCCCGGTTGGTTCAGCAGAGAGTATGCCTAAGTGAACCTGGAAGGACGAGCGGTCGGGGTAGCGACAGCCCCCTGATGAGACCTTTCGCAGGGTCGAAACCGCTGTGCACCCGGCCGTTCTCCTAGCTGGTATTGCCTGTGCTAGTGATGGGGTGTATCCTCGGAGAAGCCCCGGAACAACCAGATGCAACCAGTGGTCTGCCTGGGAATGGCCGCTCGGCTGGACGCTGAGTGCTTCGGGCTTTCGCTCGTAGCACTCTTGCTCAATCCAGCCTCGTCGGCCATCATATCGGCATACACCCAAATCCCCACCCGACGACGAAAGTCATGGGATGAGGGTCCGTGCGTGGATGATGCCAATGGGGCTAAAGGCCCGGGCTGGAAGTGTCCCACCCCGCATTCATCCCCCCCTCCCAACCCAGCAATCTGCCCATCGAGGGGTCGCCATCGTCGTTGTAGGCCCTAGTACTCCCCCCGGTTGGTTCAGCAGAGAGTATGCCTAAGTGAACCTGGAAGGACGAGCGGTCGGGGTAGCGACAGCCCCCTGATGAGACCTTTCGCAGGGTCGAAACCGCTGTGCACCCGGCCGTTCTCCTAGCTGGTATTGCCTGTGCTAGTGATGGGGTGTATCCTCGGAGAAGCCCCGGAACAACCAGATGCAACCAGTGGTCTGCCTGGGAATGGCCGCTCGGCTGGACGCTGAGTGCTTCGGGCTTTCGCTCGTAGCACTCTTGCTCAAGCATGGGATATCCGACCAATATCTTCGAGATTTATATTATGTCCCGCTAAGTGCTGATCTGCCACCAGCCTTTTGTGCTGCTTGAAGGCCTTTCTTGAGCCCCCGTGAATGTTGGGCTTTGGACTTTGTTGCCACTCGTTTGGCTTCCCCACTGATACGTAGATTGGCTGCCAGCTGAGTCCGGACTTCCTCTGGCTCCTTGTGGAGAGGAATTGGAATGGTGAGTGAACGCAGAAGAGCTTGTCGCAATAAGTGTGAGTTGTGGAGGGCGTGCATGTTGATGAGGTAACGATTGATGGGCTGATGCGCAAGAGCAGTTTTTGGTTTGTTTGTGTGGATTCGTTCCTGTACAAAGAACCACCCAGTATCTAAGGCCAGTTGACATCCAGCAGTACAGCAATCATGCTGCATGTTGAAGGCAAATGAGATATCCTGTACCCCTGATTAAGCTGATCTATTCAAGGCAAGTAAATAGTGCGGCATACCTTGGGGTTTGCAAGGCCAGGTCCGGCGTCAGATGGAGTGAGGATTGGCATGTTGAAAAAGGAATCTCTGGTTTCACTGATATCATAAAACTTGATGATAACCCAAGAGATCTGGGAATTTGAGGGTTGCTGTAAGATGTGGAGTATTTGCCCAACAGACTCCTTTCCCTATGTCAGGATTAGTTAGAGTTGTTATAGTGACTTAAGAGTGGAAGATTTTTACATCAAGGTTTCAGAAAAACACCCAAGTATTG
This sequence comes from Podaxis rugospora, assembly GCA_018524415.1. Classification (NCBI taxonomy): domain Eukaryota; kingdom Fungi; phylum Basidiomycota; class Agaricomycetes; order Agaricales; family Agaricaceae; genus Podaxis; species Podaxis rugospora. Next base: position 46,147 of record JAEUWL010000117.1, read on the forward strand.
ACCTTGCACATGTCCTTAGACTCCGAAATAATGTATTTGCAGAGCAGCCAATTGTGGCCCTGAATGCGGTTGAAATACCTCTCAGAAAGCTGGGTTTCTTCACACAAGACTGACCAGGAAAGTGATCTGGTCTCTCGAACTTTACAGGTGGCAGGAGATTTAATTGAGCCTACTCCTTCTATTCAGGCACTGCACAGGTGAAATACCAATTAAAGCATACTGGTGGGTAAATCTGAGCCGAAATTCCATCCTAATCATTGGTGAGCCTCTGGTTGAGCAAAGAGGTCTTGGACACCTTTTCCTGCTTGAAGTTTGTGTCCATCTGGGGCTGTCCACCACCCCCCACTCACAATGTGCTTAAAGCATTCGATCTCAGCAAGACTGAGTGCAATATCATGGCTGGGTGCTTGGCGAGTGGAATGTATGCTGCAGGAATAGAATACTCTGTTGTATGCCTTGAAAAGTTCTGTTTCAAAAAGAATTGCTGGCCCAAACCGGTGGATATCATCAACAAGGTAAGGAAGTAACCAAAGTTTCACCTTGGCAATAATCTGTCATGGATCATATTGCCCCCATACATCGAGTAAATTATTGATCAAAACTTGAAGGTCACTCTGAAAATATTTCAGCTGTTATCGTCAAAGGAATAAAGGAACAGCAAACTAGGTATTCATCCATATCTTGGATCTCTGGGTACCAAATAAGAGCACCAAGTTCCCCTGTCACTTTCCACAGAGCACAAATTTTTGAGCTGACAAGATCATGAAGGTAGAAGACTGCGAGTTGTTGTAAAGTCTGAAAATGCTTGCCAATAAGATTATTCTTGTATTTTGTGAGATGCGCACATGGAGCTATGGCTGTGAGCCCATCAAGGGAGGCTGACTCCAAACGGTTCATCAAGATTTCCTTGTTTTCTTTTGCCAACTAGTTGTTCCAGGTTTCATACCAGACATATTTGTCATTCCCAAGCAGATATGTGTGGAGTATCTCAACTGGCATGTCTTTGTGAACATTCATGCCTGTTATGGATCAGATAAGTATTTGTCCAACCATGCTTGGCTGACACCGTTACCTAGGGTTTCCAGCAAGGCATTATAATGGTCATCTGGTCGCAGCACATGACACAAAGCTGCAAACAGTGTTAATCAAAGTTTTTTGTTGATTGAGGGGACTTATGGTCATTGCCATTACAATGTTTTGGCTGTTGAATCACCCATTCCCACAGCTCGCTTTCAATTTCTCGCTCAATCTCTTTCTTCTGTGTTGCATTTGTTATTCTTGGTTGGTGAATCTGCTCTTCCTTTAGCTCTTTTGACTTTGCTAACAGCTGAGCAATCCAGAACTGCACTATCTTATCCTTTACACCTGTTTGCGAAATTCTATCCTGGACTGCTTTCTGATTTCCACTGCATGCAAGCTTGATCTGTGACTTGATTGTATCAATTGTGTCTGCCACAGTGTGGATATCTTTTGGGTCTCCCTTTTCCTCAGTCACAGTCTGTTAATATGGTGGGTTAAATTTCTTCGGAAAGGCCAGTTTAACTTACAGTGTACAACTTTAGGTATGTTTTTGTGTCCTTCTTCTCCAGCTCAGTGCCTCCAACCTTATCTTGGCATGAATTGAAATTTCCCTTGACTCCAATGTGCGATGATGTTTCTGATTGCTGTGGGTTATCACCAGGCAGTCCATGAGGGACTATCTGGTACAGAATTTCTGTTTTCAGCTCACAGTCATATGCTTGATGCCACCAATTCGATTTACTGATAAGGTATGTCACTCTGCCAATAAAAGGTTATAATTGAAGATGAGACTTACAAGTCATCCACCAAGGCAGCAAGTTGTTCCGATGAAGATGCATGCTGAGAAGTTGAGCAAAAACGGACGAAGAACTCCTGTGCAGACACTCAATGAGGTATGTTTAAATTCACAATACATGAGTTTGTATGCACATTATACTGCTTGCTTTGGTTTCCAGAAACATCGTCACTCCACGGCATTACCCACATATGAAACATTGGCTTTCCTTTGTTAAGGAGGTGAACTCCAGACAGGGGCAGACCGCAAGTGGACAGGAGTGGATGATTCGTGGACCTGGGTAGATGAGGCCTTGGCTTCAACTTATGTGTTGCGCCCCT
>JAEUWL010000116.1:0-47974 GCA_018524415.1 Podaxis rugospora
AGTGATGGTTGATCCGATCGTTGGTCCAGTAAGTCGATGTAAGTCCATGCTTACATGAAACAGTATACAAATTGCAACTGCACATGTTTCATATACTAAAAGCGCCTTGGAGGGCACGACCGCATGTAGCTGGGAGAACCGGTCAGAAAACGAGCAAAAAACGATACCAGGGGTACACACTAGAGCACATAACAGCACTGATCGTATGGATCGGAGCCTCAAAGATTGTTAGATAAATATGCGACCAAGGGAAGAAATTGCCGGTGATTGCACTCACAAGGCTTCTACACAAGAGAGAAACACGCAATCATGACCATCTTGGCTTGGAACTAGGCCTCAAAAAGGGAACTCACCGTGCCCCTGGCGAAACCGCCTTGAGATTATCTATCAGTGAATTTCCACAGTAGTGAGGATCGAAGACACGGACAAGCTTCGTAGCCAAGTAGTTGGTGGGCACCGGGGACTGAAGGATGTGATTTGGTTTTGGAGAATCTTGTACTGGCGTCTGATATGTTTTCACGGAACTGGAGACTCATAGAATACAAGCTCAGCTGTCCTCGCATTTCTGGCTGTATAGGATGACACAGTGTTCCGCACCTGAGGCACGGTCTTGTCAGATCAGTTACATACCGGAGTGTCTGTAAGTGAGCTGACCGCCATTTGTGACATCGGCCAATGGAACCTCCGCGTGCCACAATTGTGTTTACCGCTAAGAATTCCTAATAAGAACTGAATTGCCAAGACTTTGGGAACAACTTGACTGGCAGCTGGTATGTACCTGCAAGTTTTTCTCAGGTTAATGACCACGTTTTCTTGCTTGAACAGGCGGAAGGGAAGAGACTCTGGTATACATCAACGCCTACCCTCCAAAATGAGCGACAGGGTAAAGGTAGCCACAACGAGAGACTCGAGCTTTCATAAAGAAACTGAATGTATTCTGGTAGTGAAAGCTTCTTCACACGGCTTCTTGAGACATAAGTATATCTTTGACATGCCTGCTGGGTATCCCAATCCGAGAATCCGGAGATGTTTAGTACCGGATGTCCAACTTTGGGCGTATGTGCCCTCGGCCGATCAATAATCAATCTCGGTCAAGTCGTTGCCGCGGAACGTTTGCGTTTTCTGTTTGCACATGAAATACACAACCCATTGGCCAGCCGATCGTTCCATCAAAGCTCATGTATCATAACGTGGCGGCCTGCTGCATGGAACCACGGATAGGAGAGAGGCAGCTGATCCAGACCCAGGAGAACAAAGCTTCTTGTTATAGAATACGTCACGGTATCAAGTGTTGGGAATGTTGATTATTCCTTTTGTGTTTGGGCACTTGGGTTTAAGTAACTCACTTCTTTCAAATCCTGGACGATGTAACTTCCAACCTGTTTTTACATAAGGTTTAATTCAACTCTCCTCCCATCCTCTCGGTCGACTAATACCACCAAGAAATATTGACAAGATCTTATGCCACGCTATGGCCTGGCTTTTCTAGCCGATGCAGTGTGCGTGCCCCTTCCTTCTAGGCTAAACTTGGGAGCGCATTCTGCATCGTTAGTTCTCCTTTTTCACGAACGTTTTCTTGTCTTGGTAATCTCGCTCGGAATCCGACTCAATGCAGACTTCGCCCTTACTCGTTGAGATGCAGCTGAACCTCGATTAAACAGGTAAATGGCACATAAAATTACATTCAAGAGCTCAGTGGGTGAGCTGCAGGGAGGAAGGGGGATTCTAAATCTCCGGATCAACGCTTATATGGGAATGCTCTCCCCTGCTAGGCGTCTCTTACCGATATCTTCCAAAGAACCTTCATTCGCTGCCTTTCAGCTCACAGAAGCCCTGTCACGAAAGCGATTCGGGTATCACCCGTTGGGAGAACCTTTCAATAGTGGGCTAGTGTTGCCTATTCTACTCCCAGGCTTTCCAGCACGTTCCAATGCAGCCATGCCACCCGGACATACTTGTTTACGACCTGGCTTTTACGCTCATTGGCAGGGGCGCGTTCTCTTCTCATATTATCCCCGCACCCAGACATTTCATCCCGGAAGGTAAAGACGCTAACGATGTCGTCCAGCTATGCCGTTCCCCGTTCAACATACGCTACGGATTGCTCATTTTTTCTTTTTTTTTTCTTGCGGGAGTCCAATTATCTCGACTCTGAGTTTCCCTCGCTTCGCTGTATCCACTTCGACGGAATCTTCAATTCTGACAAGGGAATCATTGACAAGTTGGAGGGAGCTGGTTCTCTGAAGGCACAGTTCCTGTGCCTGGTTTCGTTGACAATGTACGGGTCGCGAGTCATAACACTCTATTTCAGTGGGAGCAGCTCACCGAGCTTGGCCGGCACGACGATCTGGAAGTCACCCAGTAAGCACTTCGGAGGATTCTCCATTTCGAACGTACCCCCTTTGCTTTCCGGTGCCCAATTTTGTCCCATCCTCAGAGGCAAGTCTTTCACGCAGTCCATCAACCTTCACTCGAGAGATGGCACGCTCGTGGTGTGATTCGGCAGCCAGACTGCAATGAGTTTACCATACACCGTGACGCCCGACCTCCAAGTTTCTTTTCCCTTGGCTCATTATCCCATCCCCTCGCTATTTACAGAACCACCAAGAGTCGCCTTCATGGAAGAAAGATCAACTGGACTGAGGCAGGACGTCTATTTGCATTGGTCCCGTTCATACAAAGAGTCATTCAGACTGTGGAAGACTTGCAATTCTTAGCGACATACCTCAAGGAACGGGGCGTAATCGTGTGCTCGGGGAGCTTGGAGCGATTGGGCTTTGGGGTCATTTCGACTCACATCTTCCCTCTCCTGGGGCATAGGATCTGTCAACTGGCCGTGCATTGAGAGGACACCTCAGAGCACCCTGCACAAGGATAACGCCTAAGGATGCCGTTACATTTTCAGATACAACACTGCACCATGCCAAGAAAGTATAAGTAACTTGAAGCTGCACTAGCAACCGGTGTAGGTGTAGGGCAAGTCGAGAAGCGACTAACATTAGAGCAGCAAAGCGTTAGCCTGATAAACTATCGGCGTGGTAATCAATGCTCTTACGATCCACCATCGCCCTCGAAATTGGGATACTCCTGGGCCAAGTCGGAACCTATGATATCACGTTGCGTCAATATTAGAAGCTACTAAAGCAACTTACGGGGGGGGGGGGGGGGGGGGGGGGGTGGGGCGGTACGTGGCTAAGGAAGGCCTCGCCGGGCTGGGAAGGACCTACTTGAGTTCGAAACGAAACCGCCTAGGTGTTCGCCTGTTGATGTCTTTCTATGCTGTGCAGGAGTGGTAAAGGGATGTATGCTCTTCGTTCACATCCGGAAAAGGAGCAGGCCTAGGCTGGGGAAAATGGTCATCAGGTTTTGCAACTGGAGGTGTGGCAATAGGCAATCATGGGGATTGGGCAGCCTCGTTGTCAACTTGAGTCATCGGCAGAGTGTGAGGATAGGGCAAAAACACTTTGGCAAAGCTATAGGGCAGTCGTGTCCTGCAGTTGTTAGTCCGAGTGATCTGTTCACTGACATTTGGTTTGGACGTACAGATACATTGGAGTGTAGCTTTGTTGATGCTTTCGGTGTCATTGTGTGTGTGCGCCTTGAAGCAGGGAAGAGTCGCCATAGGGTAGCGTTATGAGCCCGTGGGAGAGACCAGTATGCGGAGGGAAGAGTTCATGACAGTAGTGGGGAAATGAGAGTAACGGTGAGGACGATTGCGATTTCTCAGATGTGTTGTTTACTTTCTGCCGAAAGAAGGACCGCCTGCGTATTTGGTGTTTTCTTGTTGGTAAAAGCCCACTGAAGTCTTTGGAAAGATGAACGGTGCCTCGGAAGGCCAAAGGCGGTAGAGACGTTCGAGAAAAGGCTCGTCAGGCAAGAACATCGATACAATTGCGCAAACATCTCAACAGCGCATCCAGGTACACTGTCACCAGGGAACTGCCTTCTGCAATGGTCGTCTTCAAAGCCGACAAGTAAGCGATTGAGACACCCGGAGGGAGGGGTAATCGTTTATCGGAATCCAGTCTCGGGCTACAGAATCAGCGAAGAGAAAGCTCCAAGCAGCATCAGCTGCGTAGTTCCAAGAGAGGGACTTCAACTCCAGATTAGAACCTGGTGTATGGATGGGCCTTCGACGTTAATGAAGTAGGTGGTAGGTCAACTTACGTGGCCGCTGCAGCTATGGGAAGTTCGTTTGACTGTATTAGATGACGACGCAATGCAAATATATTAAGGACAACACAGGGAGTTGACTTCTCAGGCAGCCCGGGGGAAAAGTTCTGAATTCTTGAGCGGTCAGCAACCCTACACCGCACTGAGGCGAGGAGAGGCACGCAAAGGTCTCATCTGAGCCAACGACAAATAACAAGCTCAGTTTCGGACCAGTTTGGCCCATTCGCAGTCGAGACACAACGACAGAAGCAGAGTGATGAGCAAGCTCCTATTGAAGAGCATCTTCCAATAGGAAAGGTGATGGAGAACAACTAGGGACTGGATCCAAAAGTCTCTCGCTTGATGTCGTGATACCTGTATATCTTTTTCCAGCGGTAGGGAGAAAACTTCAACGCATCCAGATTTGCTCTTCGCTTTATAATAATCGTTCTTTCGGCTAACAAAAGAGTGATAGAATCCCTGAAGAAATTGGCCAGTTAGGGCTTGAATGAGATTTATGGGAATGCACTTGCCAAAGACACAAGACTCGATCACGCAAAATTCTGGCTTGCACATCAAAATTTTTTCCGCCAATGTGTCGTAGGGAAAAATTGCACATCGTGGAATGGGAGGTGACCAGTTAAAAGCTACTTGAGGCTGGTGGCACTACGATGCCCTGCTTGGCCGTCTCCAATGGTTCGCGATGTTGCGCACACTTATTCAGATGGAAGCGATTTGCAGCTGAGATGATTCAGAGCTTGGACGGGATCCAAAGAATCAAATAAGCAGTGTTTCCTGTTCATGACCTACTGAACTAAACAGAACTGTGTACAAAATTGATAGGAGCAACGGAACGATGCTTAAAGGTGATAACACAGCCTATCGTCCAATCCTTCATCATCTAGAATAATGTCGCGATGTCATCATTTCAATGTCACCGCATGGTATATGAGAAAGCCGCGGATCGATTAATAGGGAGCGGCAGCAGCTTGGCACTAGAAAGAGTATATTAGGTCAGGAAGAATGGTGAACTGGCATAACACATGGGAACTTACAGCCTTGAGCTGCTCCAGGTACCACGTGCACGACGGGAGGTCAGCCTTCTCAAGACACTTTGTAAACTCTACAGGGTTCGGTTATTAGATTAATGAAAGGATTATAAATGATACCCAACCCACCCTTAGCCTGGGCCTCGCAGTTGATGCCACTGGTTTGCTGTTGCTGCACAGGGGGAGCGGTAGCAGGAGCCTCCTGAGCGGGGGCGGCATGTCCTCCACCACCGAAAAGCATGCTCGAGATGCCGTGGCCAATAGTGGAGCCTACGGCTACGGAACCAGCCGTCGCAGCCATTTGTGCGAGCAGACCAGGCTGCTTAGGGTGGGCAGCAGAAGCTGCTGCTGCAGGAGGTGCTGGAGGAGGTGCATGAGAATAACCAGGATGAGGTGCGGCGGCAGCAGTTGAAGCGCTGCGAGTTTGTGCAGGAGCAGGGGTGGGTGCGGCACGAGGAGCGGCAGAAGCACGAGAACGAGATTGACGCTATGGACGGTGTCAGTAGAGACGGAAATTGAAGAAACAGAAGCACATACGGGCATGGTTGTGTGAAGGAGAACGGAGTGTGTGGACAAGAAATAAATAGTCGGAAAAAACGCGTGACGAGTGTGTTCGGCGTGCACAGCGGGAGAGCCGGAAGCCTGTGCCAAACATAACCACACATACAGACAGAATTTGCCGGAAATTGGAAAATTGAGTGCGTCAAGCGTTTGTGCCCGAGTTGCGCACCACGCCGTGTCGGTGACGTTTTCGCCTCTTGCCGTCGCCGCCGCCTATGGCTTTCGGAGCTTCTAGGACATACCTCAAGTCTCTTACTCATACCCAGCTCGGCTTTCTAACTCCTGCTTGCTCATCCCGAGGCATCGTACCCGCAACATCCCGACGCTCATATGCCATAGCCGCGGCTGTTACTACAAACAAGAGCAGGCCACCAGCGACAACAAAGAAGACCACATCGACAGAGCATCTATCCTCGGTGTCCAACCCGAAAGATTCTGTCAAGACAGCTTCACGCACACATGTTGCAGCAGGACGACCTGCTTCAAAGACCGCCGCCAAAGATGCTAGTCCAGTAGTGGCCAAGTCTAGCCCCTCCAGGCCTCAGGCCATGACGGAAAAGGAACAGATAGAGCAGCTAGACAGAATCCTCGCTTTCTCCCAGTACATGCCAACTGCTGACGTCTGGGGTCAGAAAGTGGAAACACTAGGTACGTTCGCTTCTCTCCGGTCCCATGGAAGGATCTAATAGTGTAACCTTCCAAGAAAAGATGTGATGATTCCTTACCCCGTACTATCCTCGCGGCATAATCTGAATGGCATCAGTGGTCGATGGTCACAGTTCTGGCGAAACAGGCTCAACGACTTGAAGAACATGACAAGCTTGGTTGCTTTGGCGTCCCACAATGCGATTCCTGGCGTTAACACCGCAAACGACCGCTTCTTCAAGAAGCTCTTCAAATGGCCATTCTATACCTTCGGTACCAAGTCGACAAGTTCAACAAGTTGGCTGGCTCCGACTCGTAAGCTTGCCCTAGACACCTACCTGCAGCTAAACGCAGCTATTGCCAAGTATATATCTTTTCCTCCTATCATAGCCCTATTAGTGACCACTCGAGTTAGGAATGATCTAAAAGAAATTAAACGGCTAGCCACAGATTCATTCCTCACCGAGACTTTGGCTGCACAAAAGAAGCGCTCTACTGCTCATACCTACGTTTGGCGCTTCCACCGCGAAGTCAAACCAACTCGAATTGTATCTCTACGTGCGACTGAAGGATACTTGTCTCCTGAAGACCCCAAGTTCGGAAACCGCCTAATGGTTCATGCTCTGGTCAAGTTCGACACTGAACAGGTTTGTCTCTTGTTGTTGTCCTCTTTGAGCTTATAGACTGATTAACTTCCGCAGAGCCTGGAGATCTATGACCGTCGTGGCAACGCACTCCACAAGCCCGCTGTAGATGCTGTTGAGGCATCCAATGGGGTTGTGCCGGCTGAGAAACAGCATGTTGTTCAGTTTCTTGTTCTAGAAAAGAGGATGTGGTATGACGGACCATGGCTGATTAGGGACCAAGTTTGGAATGTGAATCCCAAAAAAGCTGATTAATCGTAATAAGTATTTTGCTTTGTGCACTGCGGTGCTTAATATATTGCTTGCTTACCGCCTTGCCTTTCTCAGAAGTATAAATTCTATGAGATACACATCTCCGAGGGGACTCAAGACGGAGCCCAGGCTCGATACACTAATTCTCCATGCGCTTGAGTCATATCTGACCTATCCTGCTAATGTTGTCCTTTTCTACATCCCATACGGGATCAGCGCCCGTTGAGTGACTCAACAACCTCATCACAGGATATACCCATACATCTCCGTATAGTCTTTCACCCTTTAACGTTGGAACGTACCTGTTTCCAGTGTTCCTGGCGTAAAAATACGCGCAGGGTCTACCATGCCAGCAAACCCGAAACTTACGCCTTGGAGTTCATTTCCAAGATTTTCAGGCGACAACTGCGGAGCATATAGCTAAGGCAGCTGTGAGGATCTCCGTTTTTGCGTAAAATCTCAGATATTCTGCTGCTCCATTTCATCCCGACACGTTTTCGCGCGATGTCAGTCGCTACTGATGTATGTGAGGTCATATACTATTACTCTGCATTGTGCTCACCCATAGCTCCACCCAGAGGCAACCTGAGGTCCCAACTGAATACTTGCACGGTAAGTACATGTGGTTCACGAAATGCAACAACATGTTCATGCACTTAGATTGTTGTTATCTTTTTCAGATCCCAGCTAGGCGACCGATTACGACTACGATGACATTATTCAGTCGATTGCGGAGAGTACGATTAACCTAGGTTTGTAAGCGAAAGAATACACCGTCGGGGATCTGCTTTGACGACTAAGGTTGACTCTGAAACTTAAATGATGATCTAGAATAACCCCGGCCCGCTGAGTTGCGACTCTCGTCGAATCTGAGCGCGACACCGTCAAGGGATGCTATGATTCACGGCTATACACGCATAACCCGTTGAAGTGGCTCCACCAATTTAAAATAGATAGACCGCAAAGGCCGTTCTCACGAGGTTTGTGGAGCCCAACGTGCTCGAACGCAATCCGAATTATGGATCCCGCCGGCAGCTTAGTGAGTTTATGATGAAACAGAATCAGCGAAACACTTCACGACGGACCTTTTGCCATCAGATGGGAGCAAGGGATGCGCGGGAAGTTACTACTTTTGCCCCATTGTCTTTTGATTGTTGGGCGAGCGCAGAAGAGCGATTCTCTCGCGAGCCTTGGGCTCCAAGGTGACGTCTTTGCAATGTGGATGGCGAAGCCCAAATGTGGTGACACGACTCGACTCGACATTGACTGATTTAGAGGACATTCCGCAAGGTTGACAAGGAGATCAGTAGGTGTGGGCAGGAAGACATCATCAATATCCGAAACGACGAGCATGGAGGAATCAGAGCCAGGCTAAAACAGGACTATGTCAGACCCAACTCGCGAGAGAAGGAGTAGTAGGCTTACTGGGATGGAGAAGAAGTAGAGTGAAGTGTCATAACAAATGACGGCGACCTTGGTACGTTGGTCCTCGTCGGGAATGCGATCAAGGTTCTCGAGGATTGTGCGAGTGGCAGTGGCAACCATGCCTAAGGGGATCCGTTGAATCAGATTCAAAATTCTGAGGGCAAGAAAACTGGGACTGACCTGATTGCACTGCAGCATGACTGACATCGATCAAGAACACATAAACAGCAGGCTGAGGCGGGCGAACCATATATTCCGTGGGGGCAACGAACTCGACGACAGAGTGGTTAAGCTCCGCACGCTGCCACCTATCACCTGGCTGGTTCCGCGCTTGATCCCAGTCGAACAACTGAGGCACCTCATTGGACATGTTACACATGCAGCAACGCCATCTAGCCCCTTGTCAGGAGAACCCAACTGACAAACAAGAGAACAAACACACCGGTTGCCTCCATCGATAAACTGAACGTAGGGATTGATATATGTCCGACAGCGACGGCAACGCGCGATAACGGTGTCAGTCACGACGGGAACAGTCTCATCACCGTCCTTCAACGAGCGATAGGGAGTAAGGATCAATGCGAGCGGGATCTTGGCCTTGTTCAACAGCGATGACGTAGTCGGTATCGCGTTGATCGTGCAACGTTGATACGACGGGTCGGCGTTCGCAAGAGGGGAAGGCGACACGCAAGAATTCGGTGGGAGGCGAATTTCTGGCGGTGGCCGATGCAATTCACGAGGGTCAGGAGGGGATGTGAGGAGGTTGGTGGTATATAGCTGGAACTGTTTTTGTCCGCCGATACCCAATTGCCCAAACTGCCCCGCGAGTGCATCTACACCTGGTTGTATATACTGTGGCTGTTGTTGACCATATCCAGACGGATCCATATAGGCGGGTTGTTCTGGTTGTTGACCATAATATGGTAGCTGCTGGGACAGGTGCTTGCTGAGCTTGGTTAGGACGCTAGGGGGTGAAGAGCTGGCCACCGCTAAACCCCCACCCCCTAATCCTTCCTTGATCATGAAAGGCCCGGGGAACTTCATCACCACATCACCTTTCCGCATCAAGTTTCGTCAACTCAATCCACACGGAACAGATGTCGAGAAAGATAAAAAAAAGATCTCAGCCAGTCTTCGATAACTTGCCTGACGGACTGTCAGCCAATAATACAGCTTGATGGCTTGTCACCCAAAACAGGGCACTCCCAACGACTTATTAATGTCTAGATATCTATCCCTACTTTCCTTAGTTTGAAATTCGGAGTCTGGTTGTTTGTCCACATACGCGAATCTGCGCGTTTTGACAGCAATCTGGCCATTCCGGTATCACACCCATTGCTTCTTAGCTGAATGCATCAGCATCACATCCAACAAGATGATCAAACAGTATCAGGACCCTTTCCTGATACACTATGCAATCCCAGACATATTTGTGGCTGAATTGTGGCACATGCTGCCAAATACATAGATCGAGACACCCTGTTGCCTATCATTACGACCAGCGCTTTTCGTGTCCGCCCAAGTGTTACTGCCTGCACTGACCCGCGGCCGACCATCGCGGGGTGTGCCCTAATTGTTATTCATCATTCTGGGGGGGGGGGGGTTCATTTACCTGAAGCAACTTGGAAGCCAAGCGACTTCCAAGTAGAGCCTGCTCACGATCTAGTTCGAACTCAGAAAGTAATTGACTACTGCGGGGGATGATGGCTTATGTGTTCAACGATACTTAGCCATGATAAAGCTTCCACTGCGGCCGTTCGTGCACGAGGACATGGATGGAGCACTGACGCCAAGGGTGAGACAAAGAGGACCCAGTGTGCTGGAAAGTTTCTGGATGTCACCTGTTTCCACCATCCGTCTTTAACTTAGCACCTCCATGCTCCTTACCGATGTCAACAGTGCACTAAACCCCTTTGCTTGTTCATCGAAAGAGGGAGCAGAAGGGTGGTGGCTTGGAGTAGGGGTACGACCCTTATTTCGGCGAACTGAAGATGTGAATTTAATGGTCACAGTCGCATGACAAGTGATGGAACTTAGAAAGACGCAGAAGATGGGTGCTGCACACCTGCACCTCAGGGCCTTGTGGCAACATGCATACCTCTGACGCATAGTTTGATTGCCTTCTCCCCAAGTCATACCTCCCAATACGTTATGCTATGAGTACATTTTGAATGGGACTGAACCATCTCAAGGTCCCTCCATTCCGATGCATTTCCTGGAGCGAAATGATACTGTAAGCCATGTCCCGGTCCCATCGCACAACGTGGCGTGGCACCATGGAACCGGCTTCAAAGACTCAGTAGTCACTGTTGAATACGCATGCACATTGCACACTAACTAACTTGTCAGGACGATGTCATGTTCTCACGGCACATTACGAATGAATTTATAAACTTGGTAAGGACTCACATCCAGTGCAGGAACCTTGTATTATATATCCCGTTTTTGGTCTTTTAGGATGCACCCACAGCCAGACCTTTTCCATGCTCTATCCTACCCGTGTCCTGTTCTTGTAGCTAAGTCCATGTCCTAAGGCTCTAGGCCTTGATAGCCACCTAAGGTAGTATGCTAAGGAAGAATGTGCGCTAGAAGATGAAAGTGTATACACAATCTGCGCTCCTATTTCGACTTTCTGATTACTTTCATTCTCGGATATCCCTGTGTCGTTCACATACTCAAAAAAGCGCCTCCCATCCTGGCTCCCTGGGTTCGCCTTACCAATGTGGTCCGGTTCTCTGATGGACGGGACATGTCCTTCTCTTGGTCCCCACAAGCTTTCTACTTGCTTCGCTCCACACACGAATATGGGATTTAACGTGCAATCGAGACACGCGTTGTGTTGTACTTGCCAAACATGTAGGACACGTGTAGGGCGACACAAACATGTACGACATGTAGGACATGATACAACAAACATGTAGGACATGATACAAACAAAGCAGTGACCACATTTCCAGCTCACTTCCCTTGTCTGCCTTCACAGCACTGTAACCCGAGAAAGTGTGCTTCGCCGAGTATACCCATCTGAACACATCTTCTCTTCTTATCGATCTTTTTCTTTTCCCCCAAACATAGCAGACACGTTGTCCAGTTGATCCTAGAAACGAGGCGAACACACTGCGCAAGTCCAAGAGTATAAATCGCATTTGGTTTCGAGGTGAGTCGATACATTCAAGTACACTCACTTGAAACTTCCTCTGTTGTTTCCGTCTATTCTCCTTCTCATATGGCCTGCGACAGTGAACGCCGCTTCCTTACATCGGCACTGTAAGCCTCCTAAGATCAGCAACTCACACGAACAGACTTGGACGTGATGCAGGTGCTTTCCGACACGAACAATTTCTTGCAGAGCTTGCTCCCGCTCCCCCCAGGCTCTGAACAACGACTTTCTACACTTCTCGACGCTCTCCGACAAGAAGGTCTTTATGAGAACTCACAGTGGGTCGGCCTTCCGAGTGGAAGCAAGTCAGTTCCAGAAAGCACGATGTACGATCCACTCCTCAAGCTTTTCAACGCGATAAATCGGCTGGCCAGCGGAAGCAATGGCGGGGGTCAGAACCAGGAGGACCGGCTGAATGGAGAGTGGTTTAACTTACATGCATCAGCGCCCCAATCAAAGAATCCTAACTCGAAGACTCGCAAGCCTGATCTCGTTTTTACCTCAGGTAGCAACATGGAAATGGTAGCCTCATCAATGGAAGACCACGATGACCCTCAGGACGGTGGGGAGGCGGTAGAACAGGTATACTTCCACAAATTCCAACCCTTCGTGTGACTTGTTGACTTGCTGGTGAACAGTCAGAAGTAGAACGTGACGAGAGGGAAGGTGATACCGCAAATCGTTCCGTGCGGGGAGACTCAGTGAGTTCATCTTTTTGAATTATATAGTACTGATTGACCTGTTATTCAGTCAGGGAAAAAGGTGAATGAAGTAGTATCCTCCTAGGATGTGACTTTACAAGACTCACGCTTCCTGTAGGATCGCACTATATGGTGGCTGCATGTATTCTCGGCACTTGAAGTCAAGGGGAAGAGGGAAGCTTCAGTTCTGGCTCAGGTGGCCACCTACGTTCGCCAGATCTTCCTGGAACAACTCGACCGCATGTTCGTTTTTGCTCTCACTCTCGAACTTGATCAGCTGCGCGTCCACCTTTTCGACCGTAGTGGGATTGTCAGTACAAACCCCATCGACATCCATAACGTTAGTTTCTTCTCCCTGATCTGCGGGTACACTCTAATCAACAGTACAGAGCCCTACGGAATTTTTACACGTCGTATCGAGCTTCACTTGGTTGCCACCACAAAAGCTTGGATGGGACTCTACCTTCCGTGTGTGGGATGGCCAAAAACCTATTCCTTCATATAGACTCTCACAGGAGCTGCTCGGTGACTGCCCTAGTGCCTATAATCTTCCATGGGTCATCGACGGTTTCCTTCCGAGTGCGGCCAGCGCCGACGCGAGCTCATCAGGTGGCCCCAGCAATGCCAGTACTGTTGACCCCTCACGTGGCTGCCAGACCTCCGTTGCACAATATGTGACTGTCCAGAGCTCCAGTATTTGGGAAGCAAACACTCTCTGGGGTAGGGCGACCATAGTGTTTGAGGTGATTCTGCTGGATGATTGGATAAAGAGGAACACCGAGGTATTTTACTCAACCTGGGCTTACGGAGCAAGATAACTGACAGGGTGCAGGCGCAGATCTACGTACTGAAGCAGTCATGGCAGAGATTGCCAGGGCTTGACTCGGATCACGAGGTTTCATTAAGCAACACTTCGCAGACGGCCCAGGAGTCCAATGATTGGTCAACATGTTTGAGATCCTTGCGCACTGAGCTTGAAACAGAACCATACGAGGCGTGCATTCTCCGACGTGCTGGCCTTGACTCTTCGCGTTTGCATGAGGCAGGTTATGTCATGTCGGAAGGCGAAAAAGTCGAGACCTTGGGATTCATCCGTAAAGGCCTTGAATTCGTTCCGTCGCGATCGAAATCGAAGGAACTGTTGGTTGCAGGATCTACCTCCTCCAAAGGTCCAGACTCTCGGACGCCACAGAAGCTTACAAGCAGTCGTGTTGTGTCGGAAAAACCGCTCCAGGTGGTTTCCCGTACCCTGACTCGAATGGTCCTCAAGCTCCCTGGACCCACAATCCAGTTCTTCAGCAACAAGTTGGAGCTTCTAAACGGTCTTCTTGGAGCCCTCAATGGTAAGTTGGTTTCGCAATGCCGGCATCGTTGCTGATTTTGCCAGACCACGAGGAACTATACAAGAAGGGAATAATCCACCGAGACGTCAGCGTCAACAACATTATTCTGTCTCCTTCAGACTCAGTTGGCCACCTCATTGATTTCGATCATAGCAAAATCACAGTGCGAATGCTCTCCTTTCCACCTCAGGAAGAGGGGCTGGAACCTGGGGATATGGATCGCTACTCGTGGTTCCACCGCGATGTTGTCAAATTGGGTGCGCGTTTATATCCAGACCGCTACAATGAATATCTGTTCGGAGTTGAGAGAATCAATGGGCGAAAGCTTGCCGGTGCTGGGGAAATTGCGCTCAATGACATTGGTTGGAATGATGTAAGTGGTGGTTCTTCCCAGTTTGGTAGCTATTTATTCCTTCATCTCCAGTTCTATCCTATCCCTTCCTTCGATCAACGGCAAGTGGGGGTCGGTCGTATCACGGTCCGTTCTTATTATAAACATCTATTCTGTCGATCTCACTGCGTCGTTTAGGGAACCCTTGCTTTCATGAGCCACCAACTTGAACCCCATTCCGACGTAGCTCATACTGCCATCCACGATGTCGAATCATTTTGGTGGGTCCTTGTCTACATTGTAATCATTGTTGGGAAGCCGGGGCGCCCTCTCGAGAAAAGTCAAGAAATGAAGAAAGTCATGCGTCCTTATTTCTATGATCCTGCGACATCCAAGAGGAAGAAGTCGTCGCTTTTCGGTTCCCCCCAGGTACTCGAAGTTCTCTTGGCCCACGTCGATGATTACTTCAGTGACCTCAAACCCTTGATCAAGCAATGGTTCGAGATTCTTCGACTTGCTTGGTATTGGAGGCAGGGAGTTGAATTCCACTACCCTCACCGTGTTGTACGCAAGCTCCTTGAAGAAACTATTGCCGGCATCTCAGATGTGGCCACCGCTGGAGAGGTTTCTTGGATGGACAAGTCCGTGCAGGAGATTAAGACGGCCATTTCTCAACAGAAGACTGTTCACATGCTCGCCCCAATACAGACACCAACCGCTTCAGCCCAGCCCGCTCCTACTCCGTTTACTCCTGCTCTGTCCAATCCTGCCCCGCCTACTTCTGTTCCGCCTGCTCCCGCCGTCCAGCCTCTCTCAGACCCCTCGAAGATCAGGCCTCGCTCCCCCCCTACATCGCCACCCATGAAGAAGAAATCCAAGCGAAACTAGACAGCCCTTTTCCTTTTTGTCTCTCCTATTGATGTCATCATATATTGCATACCCCGATCCGTAATATCATTGATGATAGATAGGTCAGCAGCCCACTCATTAATACCATGTTTCTGCTCGTGTATTCGCTAGCCTTATGGAACCTGTACTATCAGTTCATTGCCTGCCAGAGCCCGGGGTGAAAAGAAATTGAGCTCTTGATATCTTCACATGTGGCGCTTAAACAAACATCGGCGTCGCACTCAGGTTCACGGAATAGCGGAATGAATCATAGATCCTGTTTTATAAAGCCGCGAAGAAAAACACCCCTGCCACCAAATACGAAACGCCGGCTCACATCTATCTAATACCCATACCGAGAACTTTATCACCAAGTGTTGCTCCCAGCTGCATAAACCTGGAGAAAAAATCGCATGTCAGCAGACGGTCGAACAATGTAACCAGTAATTAAGGCAGGACGCAAACCAAGAAATAATAACAAAAAAGGGGCGCAAACCTCCCACGTGAACTCATCCACCATCCCACATGAACTAAATGCATCCAACCCAAAAACGATTCACCAACACGCAACACTACAAAGAACCGATAACGTGCACATGCTCTATGGGGTATTCACCTTTTCTTTCAAAGACGAAATGAACTGCTGATAGCTCGGCAACACGTCTGCGCGGTCTTGAATGAGCGCGCTAAGGGCCCACAACCTCAAGGGAGGTTCGCCATCCTCTTTTACGAGGTACAGGTGGGGGTAATACACCCCACGCCTCATTTCGCGGACTTTTTGGATGATAGCATTGACACGCTGCGAGAACGGGTTCTCAAGGACGGGGAGAGTGATCTACAGCGATGAATGGAGTGTGTCAGTCAAGGGCATGTGTGAGGAGTATGGGACGGCGGCGACTGACCTTGCCACCGCGAAGGACATCGTAGCTAGGCAGGTCGAAGACGTCCATGACGAGCTGAGGAACGGCATCGCGCCCAATCCAGAGGAATATTGTCTGGCCGTCTTCAATCAAGAAGAGACCGTGGCGCTCGAGGCGTTCGGAGGTCAAGGGGAGGGGCGGTGGCAGGATAACACCACTCTCACCAACGGTACCAGCCTGTTCAATAGGATCAACCTTTCTCGGATAGATGTAGTCGAATGCACTGGACTCACCTCAGGAGGCATGTTGTGCAGCGAGTAGAACGTCGGGTAGATGTAAGGAATAAGTAATTGAGAGGGTAGCGATGTCAGCAGAGCCTGGGCGTATGCACGAATATCGGGGGGAATCTGGGCACTTTGACGGATACCAACCTACCAAACACGAAATAAGCATGAGGAAACCGCATATAAACGGAAAGAACTCGAAGGCCCACATTCTTGAGCAACCCAAGAACAAGCACCGGCAACATCTTCAAATTATCCGAAATCGCAAGTTGCGCACTCGCTCCAGCACCTCCCGAAGTCATACTCGTCTTGTATGCAACGAGAATATCCACAAGCCTCTGATAAACGAAGTCACGAGCATCCTCTAGCTTGTGTGTCAACGACCTCTCGACAGCCTTGTTTGCGAGAAGAGTGGTGATGGCAACTTGATCAGCAGATGCGAAGACCTCGGAAAGGTTGGTTGTTGTGGGTAAAGCGAGGGTGACGACACGAATGCGGCGTTCGCCATAGCAAGTTGTATGCAATACGGCGGTTAACATGTCGTTGATCCTACCCAACAAAGTCTCCGACGATGACTTCCACAGCCACCCCGACTTCAGGAGTTCAGACTTGAGCCTTGCACTTATGCCTTAGTGGTGTATCTGTGTGCTAGAATATTTGCGTTGTGTCATTGATCCAATTGGCTTCCGCGGAGCTCGTAGGACAAGAGATACGACGCTGTTCCGGTTTTTTTTTGGATTGGGACAATTAGATGTTGCGAACTGCCCAGAGCTGTCCTACGTTTCGTTGTCCAGTAATAGCCTCATCCCACATTCGAGTCACACGAGGTGATGCGCCACTGGCGGTTCTATGGGACCATGGGTGCGCATCGTTACTGGGACGAGTAGCAGTGGTCCTAGGAGTGGCACAGACAAAGTGACACCTGGCGGCAGTTTGCCTGTGCACTGATCCCGTAGCATCACATGACACTAATCAAACATATTTGGGGTCGCAATTATTTTGAGCAGGGTATGGTCAGCTGTAAACCCTTATCGTGTACTGCGGAGAGTATAGGTATCGATGCATCCTACTGGTGGCTCAGATCGAAGTGCAGAATGAGTTGCATGATCGATGAACCAGTTCTCTTCGCAACTAGTTCTTTGCCCGACTACGGCGGTGTTCTCGCCTGCGGCACTCCTTCAAGTCTTTAGGATGCGATTTGATTCTTGGCACCTTCCGCTTCAGGATTCTCCAGTTTTGCGGTGGCACCTCGCCTCCGAAATCTGACTCGAAGTGATTTATGTCGAAGATACGAATGAATCATTTCCTAAGCTCCCGTTGCCATTTATCCCGCATGCGCCTCCACATGCTGAGATGTAGCTCTGGGACTTCCCGAGCATCATACACGGAGCAAAATAAATACATCCAATATAATTCACATAAAGATTCATTACAGGCTGGACAAACAAGATGATGGTTTCTCATGTCAAATTCTCCTTGCCAATAAATCTATCGGCTACATGCCCTCCGAGTAATGGAAATGCCATTCTGCATTCTACTACAGATCCCACTAACATCTGATCACAGCTTTACAAGATTGACTCACTAGCCCGCAAAATTATAACAACTCAAATGATGAAGGAATACCCACAGAGACCATCAACCTGACAACTAAGACTGTTACCAGAAATTCAACGATCTCATCCAGATACATCAAATATTAGTATTCTGTCGTACCCGTTCTGTCAACCGTCACCCGGATCTGTCGACGTTAAGCGCGAAATGAACTGGGTGATCAGCCGCCCAAGCGGCTCCGAGACATCTGATTGTCAATGCGACCCTTATAGCATCATACCCCATACCATACAGCACACGTAGCTTCCAGACATTCCCTTTCCATCCCGGTACCTGACGGACCTATCGCAAAAGGGCAATGCGCTCATCCACTATTTAACAGAGACGATGATGTCGTACTGCCTAGCTTCCCGCGAAGCCATTTCCGATAGACAGGTAACAATTACACCAAAAATTGAACTGGAGAACTCCATCTTCAATCTACAGCCATGAAACATCGTATACACGGGGATCAGAGTCGCGATGAAAACCTTGGAGTTCCTCTTTGAAAGATTTGAGATCATCAATGTACATTCAAACAAAACTGTCAAACATACCAGTGTCAACCACGGTAAGTTAGGAGCACCGAACCAGTTTGAGGACTCAGCAACACCGGAACAGATTGAAATTTGTGTACCTGTGCATGCGCGCTTCTCGGTGCTCGCGCGCTCCGTTAAAGTTTGAATTTCACAAAGATATGTCATGATAGCTGAAAGGTGGCGTTCTAATAATAACACTCTGATTCCAATAAGATCGCTAAGTTTCAGCGGGCTCTGTCAGTAACTTAAACGAGAGGCAGTGAGAGCGATCAAAATGGTTAACGGGTCAAACAAGTGGTGCTGCATTGTCAAGGAGACACAAGAGACACTGTATTCTACATATGTACATCCAGGCGAGAGAGAAACAAATTGTTCTTCGATCTGTACCAGACCGGATCGATTCAATTATACGCACTATATACAGTATTCTACAATAGGACAGAAAAAAGAGTGGAAGTGGTAGCTAAGAGAAATGAAAGCAAAGAGAGTGGGCGCGACGGAGGAATAGTTAACATAAATTAAGGGAGAGAGTGGGGGTGGTGAGGCATTATGTACTAAATGTGGGATGGGGTTGTAGGGGAGAAGTCCAGCGCAGCTCTGTCCGGGAGCGAAGAATAGAAGGGCTTACATATACTCGTAATGACAGAATGGGTGCGCATGCACATCATGGTCGAGGAAAAGTCTGAGGAGCGTCATGGTAGGTTGATAGATTAAGGTAAAAACGACCCAGAGGGTCAGAGAGTACAGGCTGAATGGCCCCGCGATAGGTCCGTTCTTTGCAATTCTTTGATTCGCGGGGGCCCCGACTGCCGGGGAAAGAGCCTCTGGGGAAAGAGGTTGTATAACAGCCCCGTTTGTCGGTAACAACGCCTGACCCTGGATGGCTGAATTGGGCAGCGACGATGTCCGAATGCGGTTGAGGACCCGGGTGGACGTATTTTTGCTGGGGTCGACTGTGACATCCGCAGCTGTATTGGGAGTGAGAAGGGACGAGTCGGGAATGGGGTCCTCTGATGCGAGGGGTTTTGGTAGAGGGATGTTGGTATTGGCATCGAGGGGAGTGACAGGTTCGGACTCTGTTGGAGTGGATGGACCCGAGCTCGGGACTGAGGTTGACGTTGTAATTGGTGGAGGTGGTGTTCGAGATGCAATAGAGGAAGTTCTGGCCTTGGCGGGAGTTAGACTGACTATAACGATATATGTGGAGTGGAACACTTACCCTGGAAGTAGCTTCTGGGCGGAGAGGGAGTAGCTCAACAACGCGGGTAGCTTTGATCTTGCGTCCTTTCGTACCGAAGTACCTTGTCGTCTCAAAGGACCAATGCAAGGAACCAACAATCCAATCTGCAAGGCCATTTGCATACATGTTGACCTGTCGGTCAATTTCAGGTCCCCAGGAAGGTAACTTGGCTCTTTCTGCTTTGAAGCGATCGATGGCCTGCTTGCACATGTCCCCAACGAAGTCCACAGCGGACTGGAGGTCGAGGCCTTTCTGGCGCATCACGACCACAATCATATTGTGGGTGTCGCCTTTGGACTGCTCCACGTTGTATGAAAAGATATCCTAATTGACACAGAACAATCAGCATGAAATGCCAGCCGAAAAGGTTAACTGACTTACATTGGACCATGTGACAAGGTCGTTAGTAGCCTCTCCCAGAGCGCGCACAGTAGGGTGGTCCATAACCTCATCAGGTATCTTAAGATTGTTGGCGTCTGCCAAGGGGTGTCATGATAACTTTTAGAGGTACAAAGAAGTAACTCACACTCGATCAGGGCCCAACACGGTTTGCATCCCGAAGTATCGCGACGTAGAGCAATGTAAGAGTCAAGATCGGGTATTACGCCATTGGCGCGATCTAAAGCTTGTTGGGTTACACTTTGGAAAAAGAAATCCATTGTCTCAATGAAGCGCTGTTGCGTTCCGGGGGACGCTGTTGTCATCATTCGTTTAAACAAGCTGGGAGAGAAGTTCAAGTCAAAGTGGCTAGCGCTCGACGAATGAGATACGTACTGCCGTGTCATTCTCCCGATGCGCACAGGGCAGTGGTATGTGTAAGGGTGATAAAGGGAATTTAATACGACATCCGCAACGCTGCGTGTTCCGCGATTATCCATATCGTCGGAGAGGTTATCGAGGTGGAACAGGAAGGTGAGGAAGTCATTGCACAACTTCAGCTGGGGACACGCGGCGTCAGGATAGGTCATGGCTGTCAGTAAGCCTGCATTGAGGCCATGGAAGGCTTGACGCTTCTCCCCAACAAGATTGTCTCCTTGGAAAAGCCACTTCTTCGTCTCCACTGTCACCTGTTTACGGTGGCGACTAATTCGTAACTTGAAGTCGCAATGAGATACGAGGTCAGGTAGGACGAAAGACTTGGGAGGTGCGGTGGTGACTGTAGGGGCCATCGAGGACGCCGCGGTAGGGTGGAATATAAAAGAAAGGAAGGGAGTGAGTGCGGAGAGGTAGGAGGTGAGGCGGAGGCCGGTGAGGATGGAGGATGGGACTCGCGATGTGTGAAGACACGTTTTATAGGAGCATATGAGATCGGCTCGAATTGCAATGCTGATGTGGTCTAATGAACCACCACATTCAGACAGGCCCGTAAGAAAGTTTCAGACTTCATCTTTTGCGCAATGGGTGGAGAAGGCACGAAGACGGATCTGGAGATTACACACCAGTCCAGTCCCCGTACGTATTATGCAGTGAGCGACCCGATCCGAGATTCTCGTCGATTTGTGATGCATGGCTGTGAAGGGTTGTATAGAGTATATGGGAACTGATGCGATCCATAACGGGCCGGGGCGGATCCAACGGCAGGCAGTATTGTCCAGCGATCTCATTTTTGTTTGTTTATTTTACTGCTGACATCTGTAGTCATGTCGGCCGGCTGGATATGGTGCTCTTGGGGAATGGGCATCAGTGAGGACTGGCGTTTTTCGTGAGAAACTGACTTACTTTCAAGTCGGCATCATTAAGCCTCACGTTTCAGATTCTTTACTTCACCATGTTGCCTTCGAGCAATTTTGAGGTTGTGCAACGTAGAATGCGGCATGCCGATGGAAGACTCGTGAAGACAAATACAATAAAGCCGACTGCCTTCGGTTCGCGCTGTCAAAAGGGTTCATAGGCAAAGAAAGTGGAGACAGCAACAGGCAAGCTGCGCTAGGATCTGGGTTCATTGGCGTGCAACATTGAATGCAACAGCCAAGCCTCGTCACCCAGAGTCACTCAACGCATTACGGAACATGCCGAGATGAGATTGATATTATTTTGATTTGAGATCACGTTTGTATGTTTTCTTGAGCAGACTTCGCATTTCTCGTCCATTCTGAGCAGTAGCCATAATCAAGCCTAACGGAGTATTTCTTGATTTCCCCCGAGTTCAAGATGGAGGATGTAATTGTCCTCCTGATTTCCTCTGCGCCTATCTGCGTGGAGTAATTCGTTCCCTGGTGGTGTATTCTGGTAATAACCACCTTACCGCGGCCATGATGCACTAGAATTTCTGGGAGATCGTCGATCTCAGAGGCACACTCCATCCGCGATATGAGTAAGACCGCAATATTTGAATTGACAACCGTGGGTTGGAATGTAGATATCGGAACCAGAGGGTTTCTCGGAGGGGATATTTTGCATCGCGCTAGCGGTCACAGCCGGGCGCTTAAAGACAGGTAAAGGGAAAGAATTAGGAATTGACCATGTTCGCCGTGAGAATATAAACTTGCTGCGTAGCTGAAACGGTGAAGACAAGAATCAGG
Organism: Podaxis rugospora; assembly: GCA_018524415.1. Classification (NCBI taxonomy): domain Eukaryota; kingdom Fungi; phylum Basidiomycota; class Agaricomycetes; order Agaricales; family Agaricaceae; genus Podaxis; species Podaxis rugospora. The sequence continues at coordinate 22,190 of JAEUWL010000116.1, forward strand.
TATATAAGTTGCCGGAGCACTTGAGAAAAGGGCAGGCCGTGCTGGCGAGCCATAGACGCCAGGCTTATAGACACCTGCAAGTATTGCCAGGCTGACCGGTTCACAAGGATATGTAGATGAACTGCGAGTTTGTCCGAATGAAGTGGAGGAGATTGTTTAGTTTACGAAGGAAGTCTAATTAATAATTGGTCAAAGGATTCAGGGACAAGCAAGGATACACAGCTGGCCCCAATTGGCGGGCACACTACGTTGTGTACATCATCGCAGATACCTACCATCTCCTTCACTGTAAGCATACACCTGTACCACTCCTCTGTTCTCATAGATCCCGCTGCTCTGCATACTTCTTCTTAATTTATGGCCAGCCCTGGCTCCCGTCAGCCGTCTGGACCTGTCCGCACTTTTGGCATACAGGACCCTGACACTTCGGCTGCGCATCAAGAGTCCCCCAGTTCAAGTGAGCCCAATGTCGCTCGTCGCATTCTGGGTCGCATCTCTTTCGGTAGCCTGTACAAAAAGCCCAGTACTCTGTTGTCAAGACCCAGAGATGTTGAGGGAGACAGCACTTCATCCCCGAGTACAACTGGTCGACCCCCCGTTCCGACAGTCATGCAGCCGTCTGGGGAAACGTACACAACACCATTACCTTTGCTGTCTATGATTGTTCTGTCAATCGTACGTGTCTCATTTCCGCGCATCTGTCTCTGTTTGACTCATCCAATCACAGACTATGCTGGGAGAGTTTCTTTCTGCCAACGTTTCCACCCCATTCCTTCTTTTCATGGTCAAAGGTATGCGCAGTGTCTGGCCTTCTAGAAATCGTTTATAACGGTTCGATAGGATTTGGTGGAATGTCTGACGACTCTGAGGTCGCTTTTTGGACCGGGATTCTAGGTGAGAAGCTTTCACTTTTGATATCCATCGATCCCCATGACTTATCTTTTATCCAGTATCAACATTCTTTTTGACCCAATTTCTGACGTCGTTGTTGTGGGTAAGTACCATTTACACTGCTGTCCATTCCGCAGAACACACACATCTTCTTTTCAGGCTACGGTCGCCGAGAAGCATGGTCGCCGTGTGGTGCTCGTGTCATCACTATTAGGCAGTGCAGTCACTTGTTTCATTTTCGGGACGTCAACCACTTTGCAGCAAGCTATTGTTATTCGACTTGCGCAGGGGGTTTTCGCCGGGGCTGTTGGAGTTGCGCGTGGTTCTGTTGCGTTTGTCACGGATGCCACGAACGAAGGGAGGGCATACGCCATACTAGGGTGAGGCTTTAACTGTTTTCTCACATATGCGCCCATCTTACGTTTCATTTAGTTTTTGTTGGGGTTTTGGAGGTGTAGCTGGTGCTATCATCGGTGGCTCATGTATGTTCGACGTCTTTTTTGTGTGTCAGGTTCAAACTCAGAGGACTGAAAACGGTCTTTCGTTAGTTGAACGTCCCGCGAACAAATGGCCTAGCATGTTCGGCGATGTCAAACTCTTCATCACATATCCTTACCTGCTACCTTGTGCGCTTGCTGCGCTAGTGATGCTCATAGGTGATTGTCCTGAATTCGATTTTTCGGTTCACTCATCGATATGATTCACGAGTAGGTTCATTACTCGGAATATTCCTCGATCGAGATGGGGGCCCACGGCAAGGGGCAATCCGACTCCCACCAGAGAAGATTGGCATTCATCCCACCATACCCGAGGAAGAGTCAGTACCCCCGAGTCCCACATTCGAACAAACAGAGTCGCAACCTTTTGTCCGGAGGATTTCACAGAAGCTGTTCGGTTACTTCGCCTCGCGAATTCCTCGTTCCCAGCAGCCGCCCTCGCACGTTGGTCAACCAGCCGTTCCCTTGGGCTCTCCGCAACCACGTTCTGACGGGCCACGGGCTTTTTCTCGAACAAGCCGTGTTAATGGATCTGCATATGGTTACGGTAGCAGCTACCGTCAAAGGCTCGCCAGCAACGCCACGACCGTGGCTGCGCGGAAAGGCAGCCTCGCCAGTTCACTCCGGCGTAGGAGACGCAGTGCCTTTGACGCTGAGGATAGTGCCGAGGGGTCAGATTTGAATTTCGCGCAGAGATTACTCATGGCAAATGAGAATGCAGTAACTAACATTGCCGATCTCTGGGTTGCTGCGGCTATGAATGTTGATAATGAGGATCCGTTTGAAACAGACGAGGACGAGGAAATAGAGTCTAATGACTCCGCGGACCCCCTTGATCTCGGAGAGCCCTTGATCGGTATGAGTGACCCGGTCTCGACAACACTCACGAGTCGCGGCCGGCGCTCGTCACGCTCACGCATTACCCAAAGCGCGTCGCCGACGCGTCGTTCATCGCATCATCCCAATCATGTCGGAACCTCTCTCCGAACGACCTCTAATCTCACACCTCACACCTCCCCACAGCATCGATCAACTTCACGAGCATTCACGTCAATGTCTGGACTCCCTCCCTCCCGCCGTTTGTCCAGTAACGTCCCCAGCATATTCTCTCACCCTGGCGTGAAAGGACCACCTGCATTCCTCGAGGCCCAGCATCTGTTGTCTGCCGCGGCAGACGAAAACTCGGGAGCCGCAGGAGTAAGTACGAACGTCGAAGCTGACATTGGGGCCTTCGAGGAAAAGCAGCCATCTTTGACCTCCCAATTACCCATCCTCGTTATTGTGCAGTATGGGATGATGGCACTACATACAACGACTCACGACCAAATTTTTATGTCCTATCTCGTAACGTACGCCTTATCTATCTTGACGTCCTTGGCATACATCTCATTTCATCTAGGGATTATGACTCGGGAGGATTGAATCTCAATGCAGGCCACTTCGCACAATTGAGTACGGTAATGCCTTATCAGTGTTTGCACCTCCTCACAATTGTCACCTTCAGTTGCTTTGATGTGCCTTGCTCAAATTGCCTACCAATTTTATCTCTATCCGTGAGTATCGTCTCACATCTGGTTTTGGGAATTGCTTATTCCATCTAATCTTGCTTTTCCAGCAACCTTGGGTGAGTCAATATCCGCTGAGTTTGGTGACGCTACTGATAGAAGTGAAGACCCCCTCGTGGACGATTCTCTCACCTTGCTATGTTCCGCGTTGGATCGCTTTTGTTTATTCCCTCCTACCTTTCTGTTGTTTTGTACCGTGTCTTTGCAAATTCTTCCGACGATGGTAATTTTATCCTCATGACTGGTGAGTCTGCGGGTATTCAAGGTGATGTCTGCTGACCTGGTGACTCCACAGTGTTGACTCTTAGCACGTAAGTGAACAGCACGTTTCACTCCACTAATCACCTGCTTATGGGTGGTAAAAGTGCCCTGCGATACTGCGGATCCACCTTTGGCTATACTGCCATCTCGATCCTGTTGAATTACAGTACGTTTCTGACTCTATAACGCAGCTGACTTGATCCAACGAACCGTGCAGTGACGCCTCCGAATGCAGTGGGATATGCTAATGGAATAGCCCAGAGCATTGTGAGCTTAGCGCGGTGCATAGGCCCGAGTCTGGGCGGATACGTATGTGTTCTATGGAGTCACTGATTCGTTTCCCAGACTCAGTTCCTACTACAGATTTGGGCAATCAGCATTCAAGACAACCCTGGGGGGTACTACCTCGGCTTTGTTGCATGTGCCGGGTTCTGTGGTTTGTCTGTCCTTCAGACCTTCTTGATCCGTTGAATACTCTATTCCGCTCTCTATCCTTATATCTTCAAGCTAGATTGTCTTCGGCTTCTTTCAAGCACTGTTCTTGTGTATTTTTCTCTTGTTGGAATGCTTCGAGCCTTTTTGGTGTATATTGTCACGCTAATTGCTTGCGTGTCCCTGATTCTTTTCTTGGACTTCGGGGTTGAAGGGTTCATGGTTACTTTATGGTGCATTGTATCCATTTGAGGGCCCCAAGTATGCATGCTAATCAGATAGACAGAGGGAATGCAAATATACATACAATAGAAGAGGGAAGATTAGCAATGGGTATCATATTTCTGGACCCATTATACATACTATGTATAATAAGAGAGAGAGTATACAATGTCAAGGACGAGATCATGGACTACTGATACCTTTGCAGTGGTCTGGATCACTGGAACTGTCGTTCATTAGGACTGGGCAGAGGGTTCGGCTACCCCTTGTGCTACAGGGCCAGGGCCAGGTCGGTCGAGAGTTAGTTTATAACTTGGTTGTTTTGGTGGTGGTTTATCGCCATCTGTATCATCAAGGAAGGGCGGGTATCAGTGAACAAGACAGGAAAGAAGGACAGAGACAGATGATAATCACATTTGGCATACCGCACGTCTAAGTCTCCGAGTTTGTTCTGCAATTGCACGTTCTTACGATCCCGTAACCGCTGACGCCAATGCCAAAAGAGATAGTCATCTCGTTCGAACACCCCCGTAAAGGCGCCACGATCGCAGATCCACACGTCCGTGAGCTTCTTGGCATCCATATCCTCAACATTCGCGAGGAGGTTGTCAAGGGGTTTGACGATACAGTGCTGATAAGTTTGCTGCGGGACTTCTATGTAGTTTTCAATAAGAGGGGTGACACCGATCCTTTGGAGTGTGGGGTGGTATAGAGGGATGTGGCATTCTGGGGCTGTGTGGTAGACATAGAGGAATGTTTGGAGGTTGGGTAGGAGTTCGAATGCGGGGTCGAGACAGTCTTGTGTTGACCATGAGGTGGTGCGGAATGTTCGGATTTTGTGGCCGTGAACGGTGAAAAAGTCGGGTATGGGGCAGATGTCGATGTCGAAGCGCTCGAGTTTTGGGAGTTGGAGTGGGCGTGCGATGAGATACATCAGGAAGATGTCCCATCTGATCGGGAATTGACTTTCGGTGAGATTTGGAGGAGGGTGTAAGGGTATTAAGCCGAGGGAGAGGGACTTGAGGGAGGGAAAGACGAGCATTGGTTGACTGATGTTGGTTGCTGGGAGGGTGTAGAGACAGCGGAGATGGAGTGTGGTGAGGGAGGTGAAGTTCTTGGCGATAGTGTGGAGATCGGCATAGGTGGGCGCGTCATTAAGTCCGGCCCAGTCGAGGCGTTTGAGAGTTTTGCTATGGAAGTCGATGAGAGCGCGGAGGATGGTTGGATTCATGGAGTATTCGGGGTGCTCAGCACGGCCGGTGTTGGTAGTGTAGATGAGAAGGTTGGGAGTTAATGTCAAGAGACGTAACATCCATTCGGGATCGTAGGGTCCATTGATACAGAAATCGATACGTGTTGTCCATTCGCCGAGACGCTTGTGTTGGGTTTTGAGGCAATCAGCTTCGAGCGTCGCGACTGTCCACTCGAGTTCGGCTTGGGTGTGCACGACGATATATTCCATCATGATCTCGGTGACGAGGGCGTTGAAGATTTGACAGACGCGTCGGCATGATCTGCGATCCTCGAAGTATCCAGGATGAATGTTGGGGTAGTCTTCTTGAAGGTAGTCAGATAGGAACGGGTCTTTAAGGTTAACGGCTTGTGCGCCTGTTAACCTGAGGGTGTAGCGGAGGACTTTGAGCCAAAGTTCTGGGGGGAGGATGTCCGTTGCGAGCTTCGGAGGTGCGAGCTTGCTCTCTGAGAAGTGGTGAAGGGCGGAGAGACTATGGCGTTTGAAATCGGTTCTGGAGAATATACGGCGTCGAGAGGGGTGGGTGGAGGAGGTGGAGGGCAAAGTCAGAGTGTTCAGTGCGAAACCTTTCACCCAACACCAGAGCCCGTTCTGAGAGAAAGGGGGCATGTCCAATGGTCTGTCCACAGTAAGAATCTTGTAGTCAGTGATGACGGAAATGAAGAATGAAGAGAACATCTCACTATAATACTTATTGCACGGAGGGATGAGGTTGTGTGGCACAACAAGATTGTTCTTCTTGAGTACTTCCCCCCAAAGTTTGAGTTTGCGGTTGTGACTGGTTCCCAAGTGACAATTACGCTAGCCTGATGAGGAAAGCCTCGCACAGTCGGGACCTGCCCCTGGTCATCGCCATGAACAGGTTCATACTCGTGCAGCAGACTAGATACTTGAGAGCAGACAGATATGTAGTTTTTATCGTCCGTTTGTCGACCAGAAATTCAATCGCACTGGATTTTATCACCCCGCTTGGAATCTGTGGGAAATATCTGACTACCAGACTCATCACCCGCCCTCACAAATATTTTTGAGATCATTCCCCTTGGAGCTTTATCTTGTCTAACGTGATTATGGCCATTCGCGAGAAACATAAATCTCTGAAACGCAAGAAGAGTACAGGGCCTTCTGCAAGAAAGAAGCCGCGAGTTGAACGTGCTGCAGAAGAACTACCATGGAAGAAGAGTCGTCGGCCATTGGAAACTGGACTCGGGGGAGACGACGGGATCCTGGAACTTGAAGAGGTCGAGGGTGTCGAAGTCGTCTATGAGGACACCGAGGCTGGGAAAGTTGCCAAATTCCATGTGAGCGGGATCAGTACAAGAGCGAACGACAACTGGCTGATAGATATTTTCAGGTTGTCGAGCCGGGGCAACCTGAGAGCCCATCAATGGCACCTTCAGAACAACGGGGAGGTGAAGATAATGCTGTCGGTGATATACAAGACGTCCCTCCACCGAGCGTGCCGACATTTGACTGTGAGTAGAACCAATATCTGGTCGTACACCCCACTCATGTACTTCTCAGCTACACTCCTGCCCGAATGGTTATCCTACTCTTTGCACCCCCAACTAATGCATACACTTTATAAAAAGGGCTTCAGGAATCCCACCCCTATTCAAGAGGCAGTTATCCCAGTCGCCTCCAATGGTCGAGATGTCATTGGTGTCGCTCAGACTGTCCGTCCTCTCCAGCAGCATCATTTACGCCCATCTTTTCCACTCATATCCTCCCCAGGGTTCCGGCAAAACACTGGCATATGGCCTCCCCATCCTTCACTACCTTCTCTCTCAACCTCGGCCCCATCCCAACAAACGAAGGCCAGTACGAGCCTTAATTCTCGCCCCCACTCGAGAACTTGCTCTGCAGGTCTCTTCACATCTGAATGAGTGTTTGAATCCCACAGACAAGGACGTCCCGCAGAACCAAACAGAACAACAGGGCGGGAAAGCTAAGGGCAAGGGCAAAGGGAAGGGCAAGGAGAAGGAAACGGACACGCACACCCTTTCTGCTAAAAAACCTCCGCCTCATGTCAGCGTCGCTGCGATTGTTGGTGGGATGTCGAGCCAAAAACAGCGTCGGATTTTGGATAGAGGCGTGGATGTCCTTGTGGCCACACCTGGCCGATTATGGGATATCATAGAAGATGTACGCCCGTGTCGCTCATGCCCGAGGTCACCATACTCATTAACTCCGTCTAGGATGACGACTTGGCCAAGGAAATCAAAAATCTACGATTCCTTGTCCTTGACGAAGCCGATCGTATGATCGAGACCGGGCATTTTGCTGAATTGGAGAATATCCTGCGTTTAACACTGCGTGAAAATAAGTAGGCTTGCTTCGAGTTTTCATGCTGTGGCTCTAGCTCATCTTATTATAGGGATGACGAAATCCCAACCGAATATGATGCCATGGCTGTAGGTGAAAACGAGGAACAAAAGCCCCGTGTTTCAGACGGCCTGCAAACATTCGTCCTGTCCGCTACGCTCAGCAAGGACCTCCAACGTAACCTCAAAAAACGGACTCGGCAAAAACCCAACAAAAAGCGGAAAAACAAGGATGAAAAGCCCGCTAGCACGTTGGGTGCGTTCACTAAGAGTATTTAGGTGTGATACTAATAAATCCGATGTCCTTAGACGATCTTCTTCTGCGCCTCGATTTCCGCGACCCCGAACCAGAGGTCATCGACCTCAGTCCGGAAGGCAAGGTTGTCTCGACACTACAAGAGGCGAAAATTGAGTGCCTGACAAGCGACAAGGTACACGTATTCCTTTCTCTGCACCCGAATGCTCAGCCTGACAGCATATACACCAGGATGTATACTTATACTACTTCCTTCTCCGACACCCAGGCCGCTCTCTCGTCTTCCTCTCCTCAATAGACGGTACTCGGCGACTAATGCCCCTCCTTGAACTCTTAAACGTGAAGGCTTTCCCTCTGCATTCACAACTAGAACAACGACAACGTCTCAAAAACCTTGATCGGTGCGTCACGCCCACCTGACTTCCCGGCGCTAAAACCGAGACACTGCATACACATGCAGATTCAAATCGATTCCTAACGCAGTTCTCCTTGCCACGGACATCGCTGCCCGAGGTCTCGATATCCCTGCAGTGGACCATGTCATCCACTTCCAGGTCCCCCGCACGGCAGACATATATATCCATCGCAGCGGACGTACGGCACGTGCGATGAACAAGGGGTTCAGTATGCTCATGGTTGGGCCTGACGAACGGAGGATTGTCAAAGCGCTTATGGGTAGTCTATCACGAGGTGCGCTTGCGTTTTCTTTCTATATGCTCTTTAAGCTAAGATGCATAATATGCAATGTATAGACGAGAACGTGATACCCGAACTCTCGATCGAACTCAGCTTGCTGGACAAACTGAAGGCACGAGTGCAACTTGCGAGGCAGATTGAACAAAGCCAACATAGCATCAAAAAAGCGAATTACGAGAAGAATTGGATGAAGGAGACCGCTGAAGCGCTTGGCGTTGAGCTGGACTCGGATTACATGAGGTTCGTTGCCCATTCTCTGCCCCTTCCACTAAACCTGGTGACCCCCTCTTTTCTCTTGTAGTGATTCTGATGCGGAGAAACCGACCAGCCGCCAACAAAAGGCAGCAGTGGCCAAAACGTTCTCACTCAAAGCACAATTGAAGGATATGCTTGCGCAGCCGCTCATTGCACGAGGCGTATCCACGCGGTATATTACTTCTGGGACTAGACCTATTGTGAATGATTTATTGGCTGGAGAAAGTGCGTATCTCTTTGCGGTTGTGGTTTGGATGAAGTTTGAGTTGATCCTGTTCGTGACTCGCAATTCTGCAGCTCATGAGATGCTACTCGGGTTGAAGAAAGTTGAAGCTGGGAGCGAGTTGGTCTTAAAGAAGAGAGTCAGGAAGGCTAAAAAAGCTCAAGGACAGGCTCAGGGAGGCGGGAAAGGCAGTGTGAAGGCGGAAGAGGTTAAGGATGAGCGGAGTGAAGGTGAGGAGTGGGCTGGCATCACCAGCTGAGCATGGGCTCTGTCCTCTGAAGGGTGACTCAGTGGTTGCTCGTGTCCTCAACGGCGAGTCTCAACTTCTGAGAATACAAGGTGTAATATGAGTCTGTGAATACCTTTACTCCAAGTTCTTGATAATCCAAACCAATCAGTCCTTGTATAGAGTCAAGAGTCTGCCATCCAAAGCCTGGAATGTGATCAAAGCTCTCCCTTCGAGAATTAGTCGGATTCTTGAATAATGAAAATGAGAATCGACATAGAATTGCCTTCCCCAAGGGCACACTGGCGTAGTGCTCTGATTACCAAATGTCTTCTACCATAATATCCCACAAACGAGCACAGTTTTTTTTTTTTTTTTTTTTTTTTTTTTTTTTTTTTTGCTGATGCCCCAGCTTATGCGGGATTGGGTTTACAGTGGTCGACGGCTACGGTTATCTTTTGTAGGTATAGCGCTTCTGCCATTTGATTGTCCGGCGTTATTGGGCGCTGACCTAACTTTTGAGTCCCAAGGACGGGCAACTAGGTCAAGATCTCAGCAGATCACATACTATCTCACAGCCTCGGCCTGGGTATCCTTGCATGGAACACATCCTGAAACCATAAATAACGCAAGAGACGTTTACAGCACCTCAATGAACCATACCGGTTACATTAAGCAACCCCTTCTCTTAAAATCATATCGTATCTCTTCAACAACAACCGATCTACCCACCCACCCGTCGGGAACTCCTTATCCCACTGATTATGCAAATGAACGGCGAAGACCTTCTGCAGGACCTTATCGAGTCCTCCGCCCTCCTCGACACCGAGACCCTCAGTCCAGATACCGTCTTTACGATCCGGTTTGAATGGGTCAGGCAACCTATTGTCTAAGCGACACGACCGGCCATCGTTGAAGCAGAAGGGGAGAACTTTGAATGGGGGAATGTTGTTCGCGACGAGCCGTCGCCAGAGTTTTAGGTAGAGCAGGGAACCCCAGTCGGTTGACCCTGGTCTCGGAGGTGTGGATGTGGCCATTATGTGGAAGGCTTCGCAGAGGTAAGGGGAGTGCTGGTGGAAGCGTAGGAGGGCGCCATTAAACGGAGAGTATAATTTATCTATGCAAAGCATATGTCGATAAAATATGAGTGTATGCACGAAAAACAAGACGATAGACGCACCATAACAATCCCACTGCGTAACAAACTCATGCTCAAGGAGCGGCTCCAAATCTCTCGTCAACAGCGAGTCCATATCCACCCACACACCCCCAAAATTCCATAACAATAACAGCCTCACCAAATCCCCATCCAGCCACGCCTTCCGATCCTTCATATCCAATAATCCACTTCCCTCCAACGGCGTCCCTCTCGCCAACGACTTAATATCCACAACCCTCAAAGCAAACGCCTCGGGATACTTCCGCAAATACCCCCTTAATATCTCATTCCCACCCAAATCACCATTCGACCACAACACAAGTCGCGTCGATTCCAAATCTTGCGTCGCGAAATAGCTCTTGATCATCCATTCCTGTCGATGTCCAAACGACGCAAGATCCACACGCCAATATGTATGGAACATCGTCCTCTCTCGTGCGCCCACAGCCGGCCCAGACTGCTCCTGCACCAGTTTCGAGCTCTGAATCGTCCCAGCAAAATCATAACAGTCCATCCCAAACCTCAACGGCAATCCAGCCTGCACCTCCATCCTCTTCGGACCATACACATACTGCGACACGTTATACTTTGAGCTCACGCGCTGGGGGTCAAAGCATCCACCAAGGGGTTCGAGTTTATGTATCTCCTGTTTTATCCAAGGTCGGGAATAAAACGACAACTCGATGTGCGGTTCGTAAAGGTATAGCAGGTAGAGGAGGATGATAACCGCCAGCGGGATAAGGTATTTGAACGCGAATGCGAGGAAGGCGGTGAAACGCGTCAAGCGCAGCACTGGGAGGGTGATCGTGCAGAGTCCGCAAGTGCGCTGGCGCCGTGAGGCGGTTAGTGGTCGTTGGTGCGAACCAGACTGAGACCTGTGTTGGGGATTGAGGGAGGGTATTTTAGTTAGCAGAGTGTTGCTAGAGGCGCGGAGGCGAGGAGGGGAGGTCGCGTACACAGGAAGTAGTTCATAGTCTCCACTTTGAGGCATCGAATAACCTTGAACCGGATGTTTTCCCGTAAATGCCGATATAAATTGGTCTTCGAATTGATGCCCTTGACAACGTCTGGAGTCAAGGGTTATAGCAGCTAGTCAAGGTCAGAATAACAGAGCCAATTGATCCTATCTTACAAAACCACGAAACTTTATTACATCCACTACTCATCAATTTAATACACTTACCCACTACCTTACTTACCCCGACTGCATGTACCTAAGGACTTAAAGAACAACTGTCTTGCAGCAATGATCGTAAGGTAAGTAGTACATAAGATCTAATCCGCGGTGTAACAAAGAAGGGAGGCAACTAGGCACATCTACGAGCATACCAACAGATCCGGTGAGGATTCTGTACTTATTTTCTGTGTAATCTGATGTCATCGCTCAGACTGGGCGTGCGTTCACCACGGCGAAGCGACGCTCACGCCCTCACTGATCATGCGCAGTGACCAGCTAAGGAACCAGTGTGAGCGACCTTAACCAAAGAAGTTGACCTTGCCCCCACAAGAGCTCGTACCTGAGATCATCCCATACTTCTGCTTACCACCTGAGATTGATTTTCAGTTGAAATACTATCATTGTTCACCTGTTGGCCACTTACCGGCTGTTGGCCACCCCACCTTATCTCCTCCCCTTTTGCATGTATCAACTTAAAATTCGACATGTACATAGTCCTGATGGTATAGGATATGATTATGCAAAAAAATCAGAGGACGGTCTCAGCTGGCCGTCAGGAAAAAAATAATCAGCAAAGAAGGGGTCCCATCAGACCGTATTTTGGCGAGTGATTTCCCAGATCTCTTCCGATCCCGTGAAGATCAAGGATGAAGTCCATGTCACTAAGCATGCCTGCGGATTCTGCGAGGATATATTGCTCTTGATTTCACGGTGAGTCGCAATGTCCATTTCAAGCCTCTGTGTGGCGTTTTTCCCACATAGGGGGAAGAACAAGTTCCAACATTGGGGCAACGCTGTGTCCGTTGACCCGTACTACGTGGCCTGCCGATAATGCAAGGAGTTGCCGATACAAAGGAGTTCCTGCGGGAACTCCTTCCACTTCCTGAAGACCGCCAGCACCTTTCTTCACTGTTCGACGCACTACAACAGAACAATCATTACCGGGACTCGAAATGGCTTGACCTCCCGGGCGAAGGCGATTCGGTCTCGGAAGCCAGCATGTATGAGCCTCTTGCGAAGCTTCTCGAGGTGATTAATCAACAAGCCCGAGAGCTCTATGACGGGGCTCACGAGGACCGGTTAAACGGGAAATGGGTTCATTTACAAACCCCAGCTTCAAAGTCGAACGATCCCCGTTCCAAGATGCGCAAGCCTGGCGTTGTTTTTATGCCCCAAACCAACACCACGACAATGGTCTCCTCGCCAACAGACAATGGCCATCAACCCCAAAGGCGCGAGCACATAAAACTGGCACGCTCCCAGAACACCACCACCCCCTGCTCGTGCCTTGCCGATGAACACGCGAAACCGGAGAATGACGATGCGGTACACAATACGATGAACCATTCCATGAAGGAAGAGCAGGTGAGTTCGTTTTCTGCTAGTGACCATACCATATTAACTGATGTATCGCTAAATTGGGGGAAAAGGTTTGTACAGCTCCAGTTTAAGTGGGCCGGCTATTTGATACTCATGCTGTTTCTGTGCAGGGTCCAACAATATGGTGGCTTCATGCCTTCGCAGTGATCGAAGTCGCGTCGAAAAAGAAAGCTTCATCTATGGCACGTCTGGCTTCCTATGTTAGCCAAATCTTCATGGAACAACTCGATCGCATGTTCGTTTTCGCCCTCACTCTCGAGCTTGATCAGCTGTGCGCCCACCTCTTCGACCGCAGCGGGATTGTCAGCACATGCCCCATTGACATTCATAAAGTCAGTATTTTTCTTCCTGAGCTCTGGACACTAATTGACGGCAACAGAACCCTATGGATTTTTTGCACGTCATAGCAAGTTTCACTTGGTTGACACCACAAAAGCTTGGATGGGATTCTACCTTCCGCGTATGGGATGGTCAAAGACCTGTTCCTTCCTACAGACTCGCACTGGAGTCGCTCGATGACTGTTCTAGAGCCTGTCATCTTCCGTGGGTCATCGATGGTTTCCCTCCGAGGGAGGCCAGTGCCTACGCGAGCGCATCAAGTGGCTCCAGCTATGCCCGTGGTGTTGACTCTTCTAGTAACCACCAGTCCTCTGTTGCGCAATACGTGACTATCCGAAACCTCAATCTTCGGAGAGTGAGCAGACTCTGGGGTAGTGCAACCATGGTCTTTGAAGTAATTCTATTGGATGACTGGGTAAAGAAGAACACCGAGGTATTTCGACCATTAAGGGCTGAGGCAGAAAGATCACTGATAAGGTGTAGGCGCAGATATATGTGCTGAAGCAGTCATGGCAGAGATTACCAGCTCTTGAATCGGATGTCGAGGTGGCACTAGGAAACTCATCACAAAGGACACAAGAGTCTGATGAATGGTCAGAACACTTGGATTCCTTGCGCAAGGACCTTGAGACTTGGCCATACGAGGCATACGTTCTTCGACATGCTGGGCTGGATTCATCCCGCCTGCGAGAGGCGGGTTACGTCATGTCGGAGGGTGGGAAGGTTGAGACTTTGGGGTTCATTCGCAAAGGCCTTACTCTGAACCCAGCCCAATCAAAATCGAAGGAATATGATGGTGTTGTATGGTTGCCTGATTCAGGATCTATCGCCTTCTTTACTTTGTGCTCTACGGATAGCCAGACTGAAGAGGAGGATATCAGCGGAAGTCCTGGTGTAGCCGAGAAACCGCTCCAGTTGGTTTCCCGTACTCTCACCCGAATGGTCCTGAAGCTGCCTGGACCCACAATCAAGTTCTTCAGTAACAAGTTGGAGCTTCTAAACGGTCTTCTTGGAGCCCTCAATGGTAAGTTGGTTTCGCAATGCCGGCATCGTTGCTGATTTTGCCAGACCACGAGGAACTATACAAGAAGGGAATAATCCACCGAGACGTCAGCGTCAACAACATTATTCTGTCTCCTTCAGACTCAGTTGGCCACCTCATTGATTTCGATCATAGCAAAATCACAGTGCGAATGCTCTCCTTTCCACCTCAGGAAGAGGGGCTGGAACCTGGGGATATGGATCGCTACTCGTGGTTCCACCGCGATGTTGTCAAATTGGGTGCGCGTTTATATCCAGACCGCTACAATGAATATCTGTTCGGAGTTGAGAGAATCAATGGGCGAAAGCTTGCCGGTGCTGGGGAAATTGCGCTCAATGACATTGGTTGGAATGATGTAAGTGGTGGTTCTTCCCAGTTTGGTAGCTATTTATTCCTTCATCTCCAGTTCTATCCTATCCCTTCCTTCAATCAACGGCAAGTAGGGGTCGGTCGTATCACGGTCCGTTCTTATTATAAACATCTATTCTGTCGATCTCACTGCGTCGTTTAGGGAACCCTTGCTTTCATGAGCCATAACGATAATGCGGTGGTCCATACTGCCATCCACGACGTGGAATCCCTTTGGTGGGTCCTTGTCTACATCGCGATCACCCGAGGCAAACCTGGGGTTGATTCTGAGAAAACGCGCGAACAACGAATGGTCATACGCGACTATTTCCATGACCCCACACTATCCGGGCCAAAGAAGAGACGCCTCTTCGGTGCCACCCGAGATCTCGAAGCTCTCTTGGCCCACGTCGATGATTACTTCAGTGACCTCAAACCCTTGATCAAGCAATGGTTCGAGATTCTTCGACTTGCTTGGTATTGGAGGCAGGGAGTTGAATTCCACTACCCTCACCGTGTTGTACGCAAGCTCCTTGAAGAAACTATTGCCGGCATCTCAGATGTGGCCACCGCTGGAGAGGTTTCTTGGATGGACAAGTCCGTGCAGGAGATTAAGACGGCCATTTCTCAACAGAAGACTGTTCACATGCTCGCCCCAATACAGACACCAACCGCTTCAGCCCAGCCCGCTCCTACTCCGTTTACTCCTGCTCTGTCCAATCCTGCCCCGCCTACTTCTGTTCCGCCTGCTCCCGCCGTCCAGCCTCTCTCAGACCCCTCGAAGATCAGGCCTCGCTCCCCCCCTACATCGCCACCCATGAAGAAGAAATCCAAGCGAAACTAGACAGCCCTTTTCCTTTTTGTCTCTCCTATTGATGTCATCATATATTGCATACCCCGATCCGTAATATCATTGATGATAGATAGGTCAGCAGCCCACTCATTAATACCATGTTTCTGCTCGTGTATTCGCTAGCCTTATGGAACCTGTACTATCAGTTCATTGCCTGCCAGAGCCCGGGGTGAAAAGAAATTGAGCTCTTGATATCTTCACATGTGGCGCTTAAACAAACATCGGCGTCGCACTCAGGTTCACGGAATAGCGGAATGAATCATAGATCCTGTTTTATAAAGCCGCGAAGAAAAACACCCCTGCCACCAAATACGAAACGCCGGCTCACATCTATCTAATACCCATACCGAGAACTTTATCACCAAGTGTTGCTCCCAGCTGCATAAACCTGGAGAAAAAATCGCATGTCAGCAGACGGTCGAACAATGTAACCAGCAATTAAGGCAGGAAGCAAAAACAAAAAAAGGGGCGCAAACCTCCCACGTGAACTCATCCACCATCCCACATGAACTAAATGCATCCAACCCAAAAACGATTCACCAACACGCAACACTACAAAGAACCGATAACGTGCACATGCTCTATGGGGTATTCACCTTTTCTTTCAAAGACGAAATGAACTGCTGATAGCTCGGCAACACGTCTGCGCGGTCTTGAATGAGCGCGCTAAGGGCCCACAACCTCAAGGGAGGTTCGCCATCCTCTTTTACGAGGTACAGGTGGGGGTAATACACCCCACGCCTCATTTCGCGGACGGGGAGAGTGATCTACAGCGATGAATGGAGTGTGTCAGTCAAGGGCATGTGTGAGGAGTATGGGACGGCGGCGACTGACCTTGCCACCGCGAAGGACATCGTAGCTAGGCAGGTCGAAGACGTCCATGACGAGCTGAGGAACGGCATCGCGCCCAATCCAGAGGAATATTGTCTGGCCGTCTTCAATCAAGAAGAGACCGTGGCGCTCGAGGCGTTCGGAAGTCAAGGGGAGGGGAAGTCAAGGGGAGGGGCGGTGGCAGGAAAAACACCACTCTCACCAACGGTACCAGCCTGATCAATAGGATCAACCTTTCTCGGATAGATGTAGTCGAATGCACTGGACTCACCTCAGGAGGCATGTTGTGCAGCGAGTAGAACGTCGGGTAGATGTAAGGAATAAGTAATTGAGAGGGTAGCGATGTCAGCAGAGCCTGGGCGTATGCACGAATATCGGGGGGAATCTGGGCACTTTGACGGATACCAACCTACCAAACACGAAATAAGCACAAGGAAACCGCATATAAACGGAAAGAACTCGAAAGCCCACATTCTTGAGCAACCCAAGAACAAGTACCGGCAACATCATCAAATTATCCGAAAGCGCACTCGCTCCAGCACCTCCCGAAGTCATACTCGTATTGTATGCAACGAGAATATCCACAAGCCTCTGATAAACGAAGTCACGAGCATCCTCTAGCTTGTGTGTCAACGACCTCTCGACAGCCTTGTTTGCGAGAAGAGTGGTGATGGCAACTTGATCAGCAGATGCGAAGACCTCGGAAAGGTTGGTTGTTGTGGGTAAAGCGAGGGTGACGACACGAATGCGGCGTTCGCCATAGCAAGTTGTATGCAATACGGCGGTTTGGAAGACGACAAAGGGAGTAGTGAGGGCTTCCTCGATCTGGATCTCAATTGCATAGGATTGATCTTGAGGGACGGCTGGCATAAGGTCGGTGGAGCGAACGAAGAGGTTGCCGTGGAAAGAAGACAAGCGCAAGCCTGAGCGTTGCAGAGAAAAATAAGGAAGCGAATATTGACGATATTGGGCCATTCACCGCACGAGGCACGTACACGCATGACAGCCTCCAACATGATTGGCATAGCCAGGACTTCACCAAACTCGCGAGCAAACTTGATTGCATCTTCTTGTCTTGCGGCGTTGAACGCGGGGTAGTAGTATGTCTGACCGGAGGTGTAATGAGGAAGGCAGGCTACACTATCATGAGCATATTGTAGGATCAAGGGAGAGTAAATGCTTACCAAGACTGGCCACATCCTGATAGGCCGGGCTAAACAAGAACATGTCTACTGAGACTTGGGCTCTTGAGCAATCAATGGCAAAGGTCTTGTAGAATGGCGACGCGGCTTGAAGAAGGCCAGATTCCTGAAAACATGTTAGTTACAATATTCAAAAGAGGAATAAATCGAAACCAGCCTTAGCAGTGCCAAGGATCTTCTGGTCTTCACGGTTCTTTAGAGCACCGGCACCGACACTGGGGAGTGACGAAGAAAGAACCACGATCTTGCCACCAATAGGGAACTAAAGACGAAGTCAACGCTGGAATGATAACCGCACCAGGAACCGCGTACCATCAACTTGAAGCCAGCCTGCAAAGCAGGTCCCATCGCACTCCCGATGATACTGTTGTCTTGGAACATGTCGTTGATCCTACCCAACAAAGTCTCCAACGATGACCGACATTCCTCAAGCTTGACAAGGAGATCAGTAGGTGTGGGCAGGAAGACATCATCAATATCCGAAACGACGAGCATGGAGGAATCAGAGCCAGGCTAAAACAGGACTATGTCAGACCCAACTCGCGAGAGAAGGAGTAGTAGGCTTACTGGGATGGAGAAGAAGTAGAGTGAAGTCGGGAATGCGATCAAGGTTCTCGAGGATTGTGCGAGTGGCAGTGGCAACCATGCCTAAGGGGATCCGTTGAATCAGATTCAAAATTCTGAGGGCAAGAAAACTGGGACTGACCTGATTGCACTGCAGCATGACTGACATCGATCAAGAACACATAAACAGCAGGCTGAGGCGGGCGAACCATATATTCCGTGGGGGCAACGAACTCGACGACAGAGTGGTTAAGCTCCGCACGCTGCCACCTATCACCTGGCTGGTTCCGCGCTTGATCCCAGTCGAACAACTGAGGCACCTCATTGGACATGTTACACATGCAGCAACGCCATCTAGCCCCTTGTCAGGAGAACCCAACTGACAAACAAGAGAACAAACACACCGGTTGCCTCCATCGATAAACTGAACGTAGGGATTGATATATGTCCGACAGCGACGGCAACGCGCGATAACGGTGTCAGTCACGACGGGAACAGTCTCATCACCGTCCTTCAACGAGCGATAGGGAGTAAGGATCAATGCGAGCGGGATCTTGGCCTTGTTCAACAGCGATGACGTAGTCGGTATCGCGTTGATCGTGCAACGTTGATACGACGGGTCGGCGTTCGCAAGAGGGGAAGGCGACACGCAAGAATTCGGTGGGAGGCGAATTTCTGGCGGTGGCCGATGCAATTCACGAGGGTCAGGAGGGGATGTGAGGAGGTTGGTGGTATATAGCTGGAACTGTTTTTGTCCGCCGATACCCAATTGCCCAAACTGCCCCGCGAGTGCATCTACACCTGGTTGTATATACTGTGGCTGTTGTTGACCATATCCAGACGGATCCATATAGGCGGGTTGTTCTGGTTGTTGACCATAATATGGTAGCTGCTGGGACAGGTGCTTGCTGAGCTTGGTTAGGACGCTAGGGGGTGAAGAGCTGGCCACCGCTAAACCCCCACCCCCTAATCCTTCCTTGATCATGAAAGGCCCGGGGAACTTCATCACCACATCACCTTTCCGCATCAAGTTTCGTCAACTCAATCCACACGGAACAGATGTCGAGAAAGATAAAAAAAAGATCTCAGCCAGTCTTCGATAACTTGCCTGACGGACTGTCAGCCAATAATACAGCTTGATGGCTTGTCACCCAAAACAGGGCACTCCCAACGACTTATTAATGTCTAGATATCTATCCCTACTTTCCTTAGTTTGAAATTCGGAGTCTGGTTGTTTGTCCACATACGCGAATCTGCGCGTTTTGACAGCAATCTGGCCATTCCGGTATCACACCCATTGCTTCTTAGCTGAATGCATCAGCATCACATCCAACAAGATGATCAAACAGTATCAGGACCCTTTCCTGATACACTATGCAATCCCAGACATATTTGTGGCTGCATTGTGGCACATGCTGCCAAATACATAGATCGAGGCACCCTCCAGTCATTGAATAGTCAATAGTCAATGGGAAATTTCATATTTCTGCCTTATATTTCTGTTCCTTTCCCTCCAGACTTTTTATAATTTGATACTCAAGTGTCTCAAGTATCAAATGAGAGTGGTTTGGTGGCTGTCAACCATTTGGCCGTGGCACGATAAGCAAAGATGTCAGTGAGAGTCCCTCACAAAACACGGTATTTCAACTTAGACATTGATTGAGCATGCAGAACTGCTGCGGGGGCAGATCCTTATGTTATATAAGTCAAACCCCTTCATTCTAAGCTGTCTGCACGTGTAATGTGCTGAAAACCCATTGTCTGGATGGGGGGCTTCCTTGGAAAGCTGATGTGGGAGGTCACATCATGCATTTCCTAATTTGGAATGCATTTGATGTGTTTAATGACATTCTGCTTCTCAACACCCTCATTCTCGTCATCCTGTGAAATTTCAGCAAACTGTGCTTCTGATCTCGAAATTCGATGGAGATGCCTGGCTGGAGGGCTCTTACCCAAGAAGAATGACAGGGTCTCATCATTGATGCTACAGAGACATACATGGGTTGGACTGTAGATCTCTACTATACTGAACATGATCATGATGTGGCACAACCAGAGAAGCATAAGCCAAAGAGCTTAGCAGCTTGCTGTAGGGAGATGATGGAGCAGTGTTGGAAGGAGGAGAGGATCATGCTCACACTCACACCATCATCCATGCATCAACAGATCAATGGTGTCAAGAGCAAGAGTCAAAGTAATGCAGAGAAATCACTTGTCACATCTGGAGAAGCCCAAATTCTTCTTGATTTTGCTGTTGCAAGTGCTAGACAAGGGTTTCCACTCAACAAGAAATGGCTAGAGAAACATGCAACACAGCTTATTCAGTCATATCATCCATTATTTGATAAGATAGGAATGAGATGGGTGGATCACTTTGTTATGAAGCATGGGGACACTCTCAAGGCATGCTAGAGTCATTCTTTGGATACTCAGCATGCTTGCAGAGCCAATCCCATCACAAAGGAGGCATTTTTTCAATTAGCAGAAGGAGTTATTTTTGGGGAGGGGTCAGAGGAATTGATCCTACTGGAATTGATCTATAGTGTTGATGAAACTGGTATTCAGGCAGGTGTTGGACAGAAACAAACGGTCAATGAGGAGAAAAGGTCCAATATAACTCAGGTAGTACATGTTGGATTCACAAATCTGCTCAGAGCCCTGATCTATGTCCTCATGTGGCTTACATGGACAACTCCTATGGCTCACTCTCTTCTCTAACTCCTCCTTTAGACATACTCATTTCTTGGTTATCTATTGTCCATAGGCTGTAGCCTATTTCTCTTAGATACCATGTACTATGGTTTTTTTCTACCCTTCCTTAGACTCTTAAAGTATTCTACATAAATATCAGACCTCATGGATAGACTCCCTCAGCTCTCATATATATATTGAGTAACTGAGGTGAGTTATTGGTTATTGCTCTTTTCTATACCTTATACTTATATATTGTAGCTCTCTTACTATTCTTACAGGTACTTAATATATGAGCTCTCATGCATACATTAAATAACTGAGCTCTCTTACTGTTCTTACAGGTTCTGGGCCCTGCCCATTGCTAAATTTTTCAACATATACTATTCCCTTATGCTATTTACTGTCCCTTCCTATAGCTACCCCTCTTATCAACAATACCCTCCCTGTGAGCATACTGAAGCTCAAACTGACTGGCACTAACTAGACTGTCTTCTCATTCTGGTTCACTACCAAAGTCAAACTCAAAGCCCTCTGGGGCCACTTCAATGGAAAGTCCAAGCACCCCATCTTGATGCTCTCACCTACTCCTGCTTCTTTGACTGGTTCTCCCTCTATTGCCACTGGTTCAAGCTCCTTCCCTCCTGATGACAAAACTTCAGCACTGCTAGCTCCTCCCATGCCTGTTGTCATACCCAAGATGGTTATGGAATGGGACTACAATGAGTGAGTTGTGAGATCTCTCCTGTTCAGAAGATCCTGGACTTGATGCTCATGAATGTTGCCAGGTGTCCCACCATAAAAGACATGTAGGATATTGTTGTATGGGAATACACCTACAAGGGTACTTTTTTCTAGTCCCATCTTCACCATGAGTTTATGGTATCCCACTGTCCCAACAAAGGAGATATTTGTGTCTTCCTAAATAGCATGTGCTTAAAGCATAACAAATTGGCATCTGTTGGTATATACATCAGTGACAATGACTACTATAGTACCATTCTGTCCTCCTTACCTCACTAGTTAGCTAGTTTTGCATCCAGTCAACTTACATCAGCATACCTTTACAATTCCCTAGGTGGTACCCTGAAGTCCTGATCATTTTGATTAGTAGTGAATGGAAGCACTCACAATCAGACTGACCTAATAAGTCTTCTTCTAAGACTAATGGTGATGAGACTATGTTTGTGGATGTGGAAAAGAAAGGAAAGGGGAAATGGCATGAGAAGAGAAAAGGGAAGTACTATGAATATGGTGAATTTACATTGGAGATGCAACTCCAAGTGTTTCAAATAGAACTTGAAGAAGGGTCAGAGTAGAAATTCCTCTCAAGGCAGTAGTGGATCTGCCAATGTTATTGAGGATGATGAGGATGAGTCCCTGGCTATCAAAGTTGTGGAAGTACTAGATGAAGATAATCCAGATGCTGTATGGGATGATGATGCTGATTGGATCTCAGTAACAGTGACTATGGAAGTGGGTGAGATTGAGGGAGAGTGGTGGATGGAGGACCTTGCTGATGAAGAGGTAGATACTACAGTCGAAATTTGTGATGTTAATGATGATGAAACCATGGCCAGCCAAGTCCAAGAACTACTCACCTCAATGTAAGTTGAAATCTTTGATTCTGGGACCTTATGTTATATATCCCTGTACTATGATGCATTCTCCACTTTACAGGATATCCCTCCATAACTTCTATGAGCTGTGAACAAACAAAATTTTAGTGCTGTTGGAAAGGGAGATATGGTGTTGGACATACTGAATAATTTAGTGATGTTGCAACTAAGACTTACTAAAGTCTTGTATTCCCCTGAGGCTGGCTATACACTTGTTTCCATCAGATGCCTAGACAAAGCTGGATTCATGACCACTTTTGCTAAGGACAGATATGTCATTCAAGACCCAGGCAGTACATGTGTTATAGAAATCTCTTGGAATGGAAATAGTCTGTATAAAATTATCAGAGAAGTTGAAGGAAAGGTTGATGTCAATGCTGTTAGAGATCCACTCACTATGGATTTGATCCACCATCATCTTGGCCATATTGCACCTTCAGCTGCTAAAAAGTTGGTAAGAGATGGAATGGTGACTAGATTGAGATTAGATTCAGATAATGGAGTAGATTTTTTTTGTAAGTCATATGTGTTTGCCAAGTCAACATGAAAGGCTGTAGCAAAAGAGCATTAGGGTGCAGGGTCAAAAGCTTTTGGCAAAGAAATTCACTCAGATGTCTGGGGGCCTACATTAGTAGAGATGAAAAGGGGACAAAAATACTATGTTACCTTCACTGATAATTTTTCATACTGGACTTATGTAGATTTCTTGAGCACAAAATCAGACATCCTGGCTGCTTACAAGACCTTTGAGGCCTGGTATGAGATGCAGCACAACACTCATATCAAAACCCTTCACTCAGATTATAGAAGAGAGTATACCAGAAAGAAATTCCAGAACTACCTAAAATCTCAAGGTACTCACATCAAATTAATGGTCTATGATACCCTGCAACACAATGGCATTGCAGAGCATTGCAACCACACTATCATTGAGCATGTACATGCCATGAATCATACTCTCTGTCTTCCAAAAACCTTTTGGGCTGAAGGTGTCTGGCATGTTGTGTAGCTAAAGAACTGCACTGGAACAAAGGCCATTGACAGGAAAATGCCTTTTGAGGTGATTTATGGAGAGAAGCTAGACCTGAGCAAGTTGTGTGAGTGGGGAGAGGAATACTGGGTGTTGGATATGAGTGGTAATAAACTGGATCTAAGGGCAAAGAAGGGGTAATGGTTGGGTTTTGATGAAACTAGCAATGGCATGAGGATTTTATATCCTGATAACAGTGCCATGTGTATTGAGCAGAACATGATGTTCAAAAATCCAAATCTTGAGGGGGAGAAGAAGTTAGCAGGTGAGATTCAACATGAGTAGTCAAATTTCTTACCTCCAAACTCTAGCACTACTCCCATTCCTCCCTTAGGCAACACATCCAATCCCACTACACTACCAAATCCACTAGTCCTACTGCACCCACCATAGACTCTGATCCTGTCAATACAGATCCTGCCAACAATGTTCTAGCCATTTCTAATGAATACCTACAACATATTCAAAATCCAAGCACCAAGATATACAACATTCTCAAGGGTCATACTGTTACTCTAGCTGAAGAAGAGGACTGGGAAGAGGTGTGGACATTTGCTGTCAAGATGGATGGTACAAAATCCTTGGAGCTGAAGAACCTGGAGAAGGCAATGGAGAGGGCAGACTAGGTGTACTGGAAGGGTGGGATGAACAAAGAGTATACCATGTTGAAGAATGTTGGAACATAGGAACTCATGGATTTGCCACCAGATATGCATGTTGTCAGATGCCATTGGGTTTTCAAGGCCAAGAAGGATGCTTCAGGCATTGTGGTTCATTTTAAGGCATGCCTTGTCCTACAGGGATTCTCCCAGGTACCAGGCATCAATTACTTTGATACCTATACTCTGGTAGCAAAGCTTACATCCATATAAGCTATCCTTGCCATTGCAGTAGCCCATAATATGGAGATTCACTAGATTGATATCAAGGGAGCTTACCTAAATGGGAAGCTCACTGATGACAAGGTAATCTATATGTGATAACTACCTGTTTTCAAGGATTCCAACCATCCAGACAAGGTCTGTCTCCTCAAGAGGCCAATCTATGGGCTCAAGCAATCAGGGAGGTGTTGGTATCAGCACCTGTGCAAGATCCTAGTGGATATCCTAGGATTTACACATTCTGAAAATGACCCATGTATTTTCTTCCTTGTCATTATACCTGATCTTGCCATTATTATTGCTCATGTTGATGACTGCTCATTCATGGCTACAAAGATCACCCTTATTGCTTGTATCAAGGAGCAGATTTTGGAGCATGTGGAGATCACTGATTTGGGTGAAATCCACTAGTTGTAGGGCATCAAGATGAAGAGGCTTTATAAAGAAGGCAAGTTATTATTGTCTCAGCATTTGTACATTGATGCATCACTTTGACATTTTGGCCTCAAAGATGTGAAGCCTACTAGTTCCCCTATGGATCCCTCCATTCGACTCACCTCTGACCACTCCCCCAAATCCACTATCAAAATTGTCTGTATAGCCAATGTCCCCTACCAAGAAGCTGTCAGTACTTAAATGTACACAGCTCTCAGCTCTCATTCCACATATGCCATCCAAGTCCTGTCATGTTTCTCAAAGAATCCCAGTGAAGCTCACTGGGAAGCAGTTAAGTGTGTTTTCCATTACTTGAAAGGCACATGCAACCTCTGGCTTATATATGGCAGCTCCAGTGAGGACCTACAAGGCTACATGGATACTGATGACAATATGGCCAAAGACTGGTGTACTACTTCTGGTTTCACATTCATGGTCAATAGCAGTGCTGTTTCATAGAGTGCCAAGCATCAGAAACTTGTGATACTCTCTACCACCAAATCCAAGTATATAAGTGCAACTCATGCTACAAAGAAAGCCCTGTGGCTTCACTCCCTCATCACTGAAGTTTTCTCCTCTCAACTCAATACTACCACTCTCTTCTCTGACAACCAGTCTGCCATTGCTCTCACTCATGACCACCAGTTTCATACTCATACCAAACACATCAATATTCACTATTATTTCATTTGCTGGATCATCAAAGAAGGAAAACTTCACTTGGTCTACTGCCCTACAGAAGACATAGTAGCTGATATATTTACCAAGGCTCTCCCCTTCCCCAAGGTCAAACACTTTGCCTGTGAACTTTGCCTCTCTGTGGTTTGAGGGGGAGTATTGGATTTGCAAATCCACTCTAAGCCCTGATCCATGTCCTTATATGGCTTGCATGGATGACTCTTATGGCTCACTCTCTTCCCTGACTCCTTTCTTAGACACACTCATTTCTTAGTTACCTATTGTCCACAAGCTGTAGCCTATTTCTCTTAGATACCATGTACTATGTTTTTTTTTTCTATCCTTCTTTGGACCCTTAGAGTATTCTATATAAATATCAGACCTTGTAGATAGACTCTCTCAGTGTTACGGACCCCAATTCTCGTCCGTTAAGCTTTCGAGCCCCAGTTACAAGGC